>CM070694.1:12130242-12397742 GCA_036346265.1 Melocanna baccifera
GGGTTTTCTGCACGGTCTTTGTGATTGAATGCAGCAACCCCCGAACTGTCCACCATTACCAGGATCTATTGCCACTCGTTTGGCTCGGCTTTTGTGTTGGTTCTGAGTTTTGTAGCTTACAGTAGCTCCCAGAGGTCAAGAAAAACATGAATACTAAGTGGGGGAGTATTTTAATTTAAACACCTATTCACCACTCCCTCCCCCTCTTCTAGTTGTTGCTGCCATCCTACAAAAAATTTATAACATATCCTAAGATTGTGTTATAACCTAAGATTGAAAACCAAGGAAGAAAACAACTAGACAATTCAAGAGATTGAAAAAAATATGAGCAGTACTCAAAATTGAAACATACATAATATCATTCAAGATCAATGAGATTGACTTAACCATAAATTAAAAAGTTGGCATTGCAGTTACTTACTCTATGAATAACTTAGCCAGAAGAATCGACAGCAGCAATTAGGACAGGACCATTCATACACCCAGTATCTTGCCTTTGTCTTTGCATGCAACTAACATCAAACTCATCACTAAACACCGTCATCATGTGAATAGGAGGCTATAAATAATCAAAAGTAATAATTACAATTTTCTGGGTGCATTATTAAGACAGTAAAATACAGAGTGACCAAAATGATAGAAGTACAGAAAATATGATTATATAATTCACCTCTCTAACACCCAGTATCTTGCCTCTGTCTTTGCATGCAACTAACATCAAACTCATCACTAAACCCCGCATCATGTGAATAGAAGGCTATAAATAATCAAAAGTAATAATTACAATTTTCTAGGTGCATTATTTTTTCTCGAACACGCAGGAGAGCTGCGCATCATTATATTAATGATTTTCTAGGTGCATTATTAAGACACTAAAATACAGAGTGACCAGATAGAAGTATGGAAAATATGATTATATAATTCACCTCTCTAAACAAACAAGGAATGTCTTGAGAAAAGGTATTGCTAGAGTGAAAAATTGGAACTTCTACTGAACTGTTTCACATGATACTAAAGATCAGACAATGCAAGAGAAGAACGGATCAGTAAAATAGAGCTCACCAAATTTTCTAAATAATACCTCATTGCACATAAACTGATGATGATGATGATATGCACTGATACCCACATTAACAGGGGGGGGGGGCTCATAATTTAGAAGCCATAAAATCAAGAACAGAATCATGCTCGTTTCAATCATTGGGCACCTTCCCATCACAAGTCTGACTTGACTGTACGACGCAGCCTTGGATTTGCAATGTAATTTGTCTCAAAACTGAATGATACCTTTCTGTCATTGCAATACCAGAGACATCTCACCAATCAACTGAATGACAGAAAGGTATATTCCAATACCAGAAGATCAACTGTTCTTGAAATCTCATTGCTGCCATGACTTTGTGAAGCTCTTATTTTTTACAAGTTTGGCAAAGAGTTGTTTTGACTTACATATTGAAGAGATAGCCAGTAAGCAGATCAAATAAGAAAAAAGGAAGAAATATAATGAACCATCCAATCATATTGAAGTACATCTATTAGCATTATAACTAAAAAAAGATAAACTTACCAATTCATGGAGATAAAGCAGCAGGTATCTTCTTACTTGGAGGTCACATGCCTTCTTACTTGAGATTTAGGAGCGCACAACTGATCACCTAAATAAAAACATGGAAGAAAAAAATTATAGTCATCAATTGGCAGATAAGAAGATGCATAAAAACTAATGAAAACTCCTAGCAATACTATTTTTGTTGGGTTTAGGTAGATCATCACATTGATTAGCAGCAAGGAGGGCTTCATCAGCCTACTACAGAAAGTAAACCAATTAATAAAATATAAAGATTATAATACTGTGAACTATAGATGCCTAGAAATCATAAAATAAGAGAACCAGGAAAGTTCTCTTTGTATCATTCGAACAAGCCTCCGCATTACTGAAGTTATGGGCATCAACATATGATCCAAACAAGCAGTTTTAATTCACGTTGCTCAAATCAGCCGGAACCTAAAGAAAAATAAATTTGATCAGAACATATTGTTAGAGATCTGCGAATTCTGATCTGACCGATCTGGTATCCTTCAGTTAGGAAAGTTATCTGCTGCTATTAAGAGTATATCTCTATGTAAGTAAACTGCCGCATGTGATCTTGGAAGACCTGGCTATAGATAGAATAGTTAGATTCCATTGTAATATATGGAAAGGTCATATATGGCTAGGATCCTGGCCGGTCTCCTCAATCCATGCGGCAGCCTATTGTATCAGTGGCGATTCAGCCTTTATATAACATGCAGGGATCGGTGGTGGTCCTTACCCCAAAATCTTATATGGTATCAGAGCCACTCCTCAATGGCGAATTCATCTGCCTTCATGGCCGCCACCTCCCTAGGTCATTCTGTGACCGAAAAACTCACCAAATCCAATCATATGTTATGGAGAGCTCAAATCCTCCCAGCAATCCGTGGTGCAAGACTTGTTGGTTATCTTGATGGGTCAACAGCAGCACCAGCAGAAGAGATTATCTCCAAAGATGGCGAGAAGGAGCTCCGAGTCCCAAATCCGGCGTATCATCTGTGGCTTGAGAAGGACCAACAAGTCCTGGGCTACTTGCTGTCCTCTCTCTCACGAGAGATCCTGATTCATGTCGTCTCCAAGAAGACGGCGGCTGAAGCTTGGAAAGCAATCGAGCAGATGTTTGCTGCTCAAACCCGTGCGCAAGTTGTCAATACACGCATTGCCCTGGCAACCACACAAAAGGGCAACATGACGATTGCTGAATACATCGGAAAAATGCAGGCACTTGCAGATGAGATGGCTGCTGCTGGTAGATCACTGGATGATGAAGAATTGGTGTCATACATCCTCACTGGACTTGATCTAGAGTACAACTCTGTTGTAACCTCTGTCACCGGGCGTTTTGAACCCATCACAGTTGGTGAGCTCTACTCTCAGCTTCTCAGTTTCGAACAAAGATTGAATCTATTGCAGGGCAACCAATACCAACCATCCGTCAACTCTGCAATGCGTGGATTCCACCGTGGCTTCCAGCGAGGACGTGGAGGACGTCATGGAAGCCGTGGTCGCAACAGCAGCAATGGAGGTCGTGGTCGCGCATCTGGCAGTTTTAACCGTGGTGCTGCAGACTCACGTCCCAGCTGCCAACTCTGCAAGAAGAAGGGACATATTGCTCCAAATTGCTGGTATCGTTTTGACGAGAACTACATGCCTGAAGAAAAGTCAGTCTCTGCAGCAGTTAACTCATATGGAGTTGACACAAACTGGTACACTGATACCGGTGCAACGGATCATATCACAAGCGACCTCGACAAACTGACAGTACGAGAGAAGTACACTACTGGTGATCAAATCCACACAGCAAGTGGGGCAGGTATGGACATTCATCATGTTGGTCATACTATTGTTCGTGCCCCCTCTCGTAATCTTTATCTCAATAAGGTTCTCCATGTTCCTGAAGCTAAGAAAAACTTAGTCTCTGTTCATCGTCTTGCTTCTGATAATCAAGCATTCCTTGAATTTCATCCTAATTTCTTTTTGATTAAGGATCAGATCACGAAGAAGATTCTTCTCAAAGGAAGATGTGAGGGAGGACTTTATCCTCTCTCATTCACACCCTCAGTTGGCCCCAGCAAACAGATTTTTGGAACAATAAGACCATCTCCTTCCAGGTGGCATAGTCGTCTTGGTCATCCATCGTCTTCAATAGTTCAACAAGTTGTTAGTTTGAATAACCTTCCTTGTTCTTCAGAAATCAATAAAAGGGCTGTTTGTGATGCTTGTCAACAAGCAAAAAGTCATCAATTACCCTATTCCAAGTCATCTAGTGTCTCCCAATCTCCTCTAGAACTAGTGTTTTCAGATGTTTGGGGTCCGGCTTGTGAATCTGTAGGGAGAAATAAGTATTATGTGACCTTTATTGATGATTATAGCAAATTTGTATGGATCTATTTGCTTCGTCATAAATCTGAAGTTTTCCAAAAATTTCGTGAGTTCCAGCAACTTGTTGAAAGACTGCTTGATAGAAAAATCATCTCTATGCAAACAGATTGGGGTGGTGAATATGAGAAACTCAATCCTTTCTTTAAGCAAATAGGTATATCTCATAGAGTTTCCTGCCCTCATACTCATCAGCAAAATGGTGCTGCTGAACGGAAACATCGTCACATTGTTGAAGTTGGGCTATCTCTTTTAGCTCATGCTTCCATGCCACTAAAATTTTGGGATGAAGCCTTTGTTACAGCCACATATCTGATTAACCGAACACCCAATAAACTTCTTCAATACTCCACTCCTTTGGAACATCTGTTCAAAATCAAACCTGATTATGAAACTCTTCGTGTGTTTGGTTGTGCTTGTTGGCCCAACTTGCGTCCTTACAACACTCGCAAACTTCAGTTCCGTTCAAAACAGTGTGCTTTCCTAGGTTATAGCAATATGCATAAAGGTTTCAAATGTCTTGACATTCAGACTGGTCGTGTCTATATATCTCGTGATGTAGTCTTTGATGAAGAAGTTTTTCCTTTTGCAAAACTTCATCCTAATGTTGGTGCTCGACTTCAGTCTGAAATCCTTCTTTTTCCCTCTCTTTTTGGTACTATTGATCACGGGGGTGAACAATCAAATGATCAATATGATAATACTGGTAATGATTCTCCTTGTTCCTTAGACACTGTTCCACAGCATGTGCAGCAGCAGGTTGAGCATTATCAGCAGTCTGAACATGGTGTGCAGCAGCCGCAAGATGCATCTGTGCAGCAGCAGTTTGGGGATTTCCATCAGTCTGAACAGTCAAGCCAGCCACAAGATATATCTGTCCCAAGATTGCTTGCAGCCAAGCCACCCATTACTCAAGTGTACAGTCGGCGCTCCACATCTTTTCAATCTGCACATACATTGCCCGAGGCTCAAGCTCCACCGGAAGTTTTGCAGCAGTCTCCTGCGATGATATCTGCACATGAGCATCTTCCTGAAGCCTCTTTCAATAGTCCTGCAATGTCTCATCATCGTCCTGTTACTCGGCTTCAACAAGGCATTACAAAACCAGTCAAGTTCACTGATGGCAGAATAAAGTACACTGATGGGAGGATCAAGTATGGGTTTCTTGCTGAGAATGGTGAACCACAAGACTTGGAAGAAGCTATGCGATCTGAAAACTGGAAGAAGGCAATGGATGAAGAATACATAGCACTTCTGAAAAACAAGACTTGGCATCTTGTCTCTCCTAAGAAAGGGATGAACCTAATTGATTGCAAGTGGGTTTATAAAATAAAGAGGAAAGCTGATGGTACAATTGACAGATACAAGGCTCGATCAGTGGCCAAGGGTTTCAAACAAAGATATGGAATTGATTATGAAGATACTTTTAGTCCAGTAGTTAAAGCTGCTTCAATAAGACTTGTTTTATCTATTGCAATATCAAGAGGATGGAATCTTCGCCAACTTGACGTAAAGAACGCGTTTCTTCATGGTGTTCTTGAGGAGGATGTGTTTATGAGACAGCCACCAGGGTATGAAGATATGAAGATGAAAGATTATGTGTGCAAATTAGACAAGTCATTATATGGATTGAAGCAAGCCCCTAGAGCATGGTATTCAAGACTAAGTGAGAAACTACTACAACTTGGATTCCAACCATCAAGAGCTGATACATCACTCTTCTTTTATAGAAAAGGTAATGTGACTATTTTTATGCTTATCTATGTGGATGATATAATTGTGGCTAGTTCTTCAGCTGAGGCTACACAAATTCTTCTTAAAGATCTTCAAGATGTCTTTCCACTAAAAGACTTAGGTGATCTTCACTATTTTCTTGGAATTGAAGTAAAGAAACTAGATGATGGAATTCTTTTAACACAAGAAAAATATACTACTGATTTGTTGAGACGAGTTCAGATGCAAGGATGCAAACCCATGAATACTCCTATGTCTACAGTTGAAAAATTATCATTAGAAGGAGAACAGTTAAGTCCTGAGGATGGTACAAGATATAGAAGCATTGTTGGAGCTCTGCAGTATTTAACTCTGACAAGACCAGATATTTCCTTCTCTGTAAATAAGGTGTGTCAGTATCTACATGCTCCAACAACTGCCCATTGGACAGCAGCTAAGAGAATACTCAGGATTTTGTGATGCAGATTGGGCTGGATGTTTAGATGATAGAAGATCTACAGGGGGCTTTGCTGTTTTTCTAGGAACCAATCTTGTATCCTGGAATGCAAAGAAACAACCCACAGTGTCAAGATCTAGCACAGAAGCAGAGTACAAGGCAATGGCTAATTGTACAGCTGAAATAATGTGGGTTCAGACTTTTCTTAAGGAATTGGGAATTTCCAGTCCTCCTGCAGCCCAGTTATGGTGTGATAATCTTGGAGCAACTTACTTATCTGCCAATCCTGTTTTCCATGCTCGCACTAAGCACATAGAGGTTGACTATCATTTTGTTAGAGAAAGGGTGAATCAAAAACTGCTTGATATCAAACTTATTTCAACAAAAGATCAGATTGCAGATGGCTTCACTAAAGCTCTCCCTATTCAACGCCTTGCAGACTTTCGAAGCGATCTCAACTTGATAAAGCTGTGATCGAGGGGGGCTGTTAGAGATCTGCGAATTCTGATCTGACCGATCTGGTATCCTTCAGTTAGGAAAGTTATCTGCTGCTATTAAGAGTATATCTCTATGTAAGTAAACTGCCGCATGTGATCTTGGAAGACCTGGCTATAGATAGAATAGTTAGATTCCATTGTAATATATGGAAAGGTCATATATGGCTAGGATCCTGGCCGGTCTCCTCAATCCATGCGGCAGCCTATTGTATCAGTGGCGATTCAGCCTTTATATAACATGCAGGGATCGGTGGTGGTCCTTACCCCAAAATCTTATACATATTACTACGGGATAAATCGTATCAAACTATTAAAGAGCGAGCAACCCAAAACTGTCTTAAATAAAATCATACAGAAACATGTCTCTAGTTCACTGTAATTTTCTGGAAAATAACATCTCCATTTAATAGCTAACTACATATCTCTATTCTGCAGAGAATTACATATGCAATCAAGGAGGATTAATAAGAAAGAAAAGTTCTTGGCGAATCTGATGAGAACAGAATTACACAAAACAAGGCTATTCATAATACAAAGTTCTTTTAAGTAAAAGAAAGGCAGCGACCAGGACAACTAAAAAACGCTAAAGAGCATAACAGTACTAAACTATGTTGTCCACAATTGCTTCTTAAATTAACCAAAACTACAATGAAAAGGTCAATAAATGCAACTAATAAGAAAATAGTACATATTAGCATAATCAAACTAATGAGAACAAGCTACCTTTGGGTTTTTGAAAGATGGCATGATGAGCAAATTCTTGCTAGGAATCTCCTGATTAAGTATTGCAGTTATCTAAGTGAATAGCAGAAGATCCATGTCCTTCATTTACACCAGCAGGATTTTTTATAAAAAAAGAGAAGAAAAATTGGAAGAGCAAGTAAGAAGTGACAACCGAAGTGCAACCGAAAGACATATAGACTAGGAACAATAATTCATTCAGGTGGGAAAAGTCACATTTGGGATTTCTGAATAAGACTGCACATTTGGCAAAACCTTGAGAGGAATCTCATGATTTGAAGTATCGCACATTTCTCAAGCAACATGGATAGGATTTATAGCCATTATTAATACTAGCAGATTACCAGAGCACACTAGCACAACTATACAAATAGTCAAACAAAATAATTTGATAAACAAGAGACTACCGATGGCTCTCCCATCCTCCTCTTTGGCAATATCCTTGACGATCCCACCAACCGAGCTAATTCCTGCATCTAGGCCCAATGGATTTCTCTGATTTTCTCTTTTATCGCCATGGACCCTCTCCAGCTTGCTTTGCCGAATGGGGTTTCTCTGGTGACCGCATCTTTGCCAAAAAGATTCTCCAACAGTATGGTTCTTTGGTTCATCCTTGCCAAAAAGATTCTCCAATCAAGATCAGCCATGGATCAAAAACTTAGTCCAAGTTCCAAAGTGGTCCTTCATTTCATTTGCTACAAAACCAGTCAAGGATCAATTACGGCAAGGATCAGCAAAGTTCCAATGTGGTCCTTCATTTCATTTGCTACAAAACCAGTCCTTCATTCCAGCCATGGATCAAGAAATAGATTACGGCAAGGCAAATCTAGTCCTATCATTTCATCACGCGTCGCAGTGTGTCCTACCTCCTGAGAGCGTGGAGGCGACTGACTTGGGGGTAGTCCGCACTCACACACCCTGAGTAGCCTGGAGGTTAGACACACGCTGAACAACCAGGTTTGCACTCCGTCGGTGTTGCCTTCTTGCCATACGTAGGTTGTGTGCTGAACTTTATTTGCTTCACAGGCTTAGCGATGTGGGACTACTATCTTTGGCCCGGATGGTGCAGGCTATAGACAAGACGGTCTGACACCAGCTACAAGCGGGGACGACGGCGCGGAGCGGTCGTGACAATTCCCGTTCGACCGCTGCCTACTGACAGCTTTGGTGGACCGGTGGCGGCCGAAGATGCACTTTTCACCTCCCATTCAGGGAGATGCCCCGATGTTGCAGGACATCTCGCCTAAGATGCCCCGATACGCGATACGGGTACGGCGATACGATATTTTTCAAAAACAAGGATACCGCACTTTGAGTTTAAAGTTTTATATTCAATTATTTGCAATTGAGGTGGTTATCATCAATTACCAAAGGGAAGATTGAAGAATCTAGACACACCATTATGAGTTAATGGTATGTTTTGGTAATTAATGATAATCACATTATGGGACTAATATCTTTCATGAGTTGGATGAATAGGTTATGTTCCAAGATGATGAAAACTTTAGATGATTTCATATGTTTAAGATCATCAAGCAAAGATTCGAGATGAAAATGGCTTCATGTGTTGAAGGTCATCAAAAGAGGATGCATCATGTGTTGATCCATATCAAGATCTCGAAAAGGAGAATGATCATAAGTTGATCATCAAATCAAGAGAAGACAATGACCTAGACTTGAAGTGAAGATGAGCATCATTAAGTTTCAAGGAAATGCTCAAGGCAAAGGTATGACTAGGTAGGGCTAAGGATGTGTTCCTAGTCTTTTACCGGTTTTGGTGTTTGGTTAGAAGACCGGATTGCTAGTATAGGTTTGCGTACTATTAAAAGAGGTCTTTTCTAGTAGCTTGAGTCTCATCATGTGTTGATAGCTCAATCTTGCTTACGCTAGCTCTCCATGGCATGATGCTATTATTTGCGAATATGTTTTTGCAAATAATTGAGGCTCATGCATCCAATCCTTGCAACATGTGACTATACTTTGCAAATGTATTTTGCAAATGGTTGAAGTCCATGTACCTTTTCCTTGTGGTATGACCTAAGTTTGCAAATATGTTTTGCAAGTTGTTGGAGGTCATACAATATCCCTTGACATGGTCGAAGATTATTTTCTTGGACTTAGACCGTGAAAATGACTTCTTGGATCTCTTATGATTTCTGCATTGATCTAATGTGTTTGAGATCATGCAAATAGATAGGTTGTGTAGCCCTCTGAATAAGCTTTCCATAGAGTCCAAGATCACTCAATTCCGATATCGGAGTCAAAAGTTATGATCGTTTTCCCGAGGGCTGTAGTACCGCACTAATGAGCGGTAGTACCGCAGTGATGTGCGGTAGTACCGCAGTGCGGTAGTATCGCACCGATGTGCGGTAGTACCGCACTTTATTTTCAAAAATGGCTAGTTCTGACGCTTTGACATAGCCGTTACTTTGTGCTACAGTAGAGTGCGGTAGTACCGCACTTTGTACGGCGGTACTACCGATTTCCCTGATTTTTTCAGGGATTTGGCTCCAACGGCTAGTTTTTGTGTGTGGGGTATAAATACTCACTTGTGGCCGTTTGGGGAGCATTCTTTGGCATCTTATTTCACTCTCTTGAGCTAGTGTAAACCTCTCCACTCCATTGTGCATGTGTTGCACCTTGTGAGCAAAGAGAGAAGTCTTTAGTTGCATGTGTTGCATCTAAAGGTGGATTTTGTATCCACTTGAGCTTGTGCATTCGTTGCACGTGGTGAGAGTCAAGCGAGGGACTTGGCTTGTTACTTTTGGAGTTTACCGACTCCTAGACGGCGTTGGAGGCGTCGTGAGCGGTGATCTTCTCAAAGAAGGTTGTGAGAAGACCCGGCGTGTTGTGAAGGTTGGAGCTCACCTACCCGGAGCGGGGAAGAGCTATCACTAGTGGAATTGAGATGTTTGGCTTAATTCGTGGAGCCGGTCCAATTCGTTTGGGCTTACCTCAACGTGGATTAGGGGAGACCGGCAAGTCTCCGAACACCACGGTAAAAAGTAATCATGTCAATTGTGATTTGTTTACTTGTACTCAATTTACCTTCAAGCAATTTACATTCATAGAATTATATTGATTGCTTGTCACCCTAGAATTGCAAACCTTTGACATAGACTTAGATTGTTGGTGCACTTAGGCGAACCTAGTTGTTTTAAGCAATATTTGTGCTAAACCAATTTAAGTTAAGCTTTCGCATTATATACTTGGTTTAGACAAATAAATATTGTTTTTAATTGTTAGAGAATTTTTAAGACCGCCTATTCACCCCGCCTCTAGTCGGCCTCCTCGATCTACACTGGGCTGAGGCCGACCCAGCCTCCTCAAGTATTACATTCTACCCTCTTAACAGAATTCGACACCGAATTTTGATGCTCAGCAGTCTACACAAAAAAGCAAAGCGAAACAACCAGACTGGAAAACAACTCTTAACTCGTACCTGTAGAGAACGACTCCAGGTACTACTTACACATGCGAGACTCCCTTTCCCAGGTTAACTTGTACTCGGTCTAATACGACCAACGCACGCTTAATAACCTTTAACGTCTCATACCCCAGCATAAGAGAATCTCCAATCTTTTTGGGAAGAGACTCTCATCGCTTGCACAAAAGAGACCATGTCGTTTTTGCTTACAGCAAAGAAAGCCCTTCTCTTTTAAAAGAGAAGTAACACTTAACATTCATAAAATTGACTCGCTTTTACAAAGCGAAGCCTTTCATAAAAGTAAATCCGATCATGGATTCAACCCACTAATCCACAAACAACCCTTCTCCCCAAATAGTTGGGAATTCATTTGCCCACAGAAAATCATTTAAAATACTCATTAGGTTGTCATTCGGCAATTTATTCTCCCAACGCCCATTATGAACTACAAGGCCAATTCAATCTTGGGGCAATATTCGTACAAATCTGAGGAGGCTTTAGTTCACAACCCACCAAGTACCCCAAGCAAAAACCTCTTCACTAATGACATACTGTAGACGGGTAACCTCACATGCCCCATAATTATCAAATTGAATCTCATCACTTAACCCCTCCAATACCCTTATCTCTAGGGTTTCAGCTCACACTCTATCGGTCTCGTGATAAACTCCATCAATGGTCGACTTTAACTCATAGGATGAATTATCCCTCTAATTACTTCCTCAAATAATGGTCACCAAATACGGTGAATATATCAAACCACACATTAACTCTCAACCTTCCCACATCCAGAAAATGAGATAAGTTCCATTGGGATTTTACTTATCATCGGATAACTAAACCCTCCAATAGAATTACTTCAACTTTATTCCAATGTTTTAGCCCCCAGTAACTATCAACAAATCCGAGGCTCAAACGCCAAAGTTCCCAATACTCCTCCAACAACTCTGATAATATTAACACCTTCAATCCATGTCATAGGAATCAAACAATCCAAAACATCACCATCTAGTGATGATATCCACCACGACACATAATTCAAAGAAACTCTTTCATCAACATCTCACGATCTCAACTCCATCCATAATTCACTATATCCCAGACGCTACTGGTTGCAATAACAACCAATTTTGCTCCTAATGCTGATTTTATTCTCAATTAATTTTTCATAATGATTATGGCATAATAGCAACTCGTGCTCTATTAGCCACACAAACCTTTACAATCACCTCTTCGCTAATCACATCAATCATCCTCACTATACATTTATGCTTAACAAAACTTCATGTTACCAACTTAATACTCATTCAAGAGTAAAGGAAGTCAACCCTTTAGCAATCTTTCAACAATCAAAAGGGTTCTAAAATTCGTGCATCCAAGAACAAAACGAAGTTCCAACAGTTTTGTTTTTCCATCAAAACAAGACTTTAGAATACTTTCAACACTCATTCCCACAAAAACAAAATTCCCTCTTTCAATGATGCAGCGCCTCAAAAGGGGAACCATCCCCTCCTATCATGGCATCACATCGCGGCACATACAATAGACAATTAGCACCAAGGAACATGAAGTTGCAACAAAGTCCAAATCCTACATTACCCTAGTTGATGCGTCCGGACACACTCTAGACTCCGACTCAGGACAACACAAATTATGCATTTCGCAAGACTCAGGACAACACAAATTATGCATTTCGCAAATGCTCAGGACTTATTCCTGAGTATGCCCAGAATTTCGTTCCTAGGTACATCTGAGCCTTACACGTTCGGAAGCGCCACGAACCACTCGCCCGGGAAACCTCATAGGCAGAAGTGAGGGAAGTCATATAGCATTCATGACACATGCAGAAGGGTTCTAAAACACAAAGCATTCCTTCCAAATGCCACAAAAAAAAATCAATTAGAATTCTATACCCCACAACAACGATAATCCAGTAAAGAAAAATTAGCAGAAAATGAACCAATGGAAAATAAACTTCCAAGCCCCTCTTTCGTTGCAAAACCACCCAACATGTTGTGGCTCTGGACTACCTGCAGCAACACAAGTGAATCAGCAGCCGCAACAGCTAGGGCTGGTGGGAGCAACGGTAAGAAGCTAGTTATCAAGACAGTTACTTCGTTATTAAGTTAATTATTTAATTTAGATTTATTCTATCTTTAGATGGTTTGTTTGTTTACTCAAATATCTATCTATAGCTTATCTATATAGATTAATTTCAATTGTCAGGGACTCCTATATAAGTGGTCGGCATCTTTGGATATTAAGAAAATAATGGAATAACTTCGCCACTATCTCCTTGCCCTTACTAAAAGCATCTCTAATTCCCTGCGCAGCACATCTCTCCCTCCTGCCCAGTTGATCTGTTTCTTCCCCTTTTGTTCTGCAACCTTCTCCTAGCACCAATTCTTCTTCAAGCCATGCTATCTTGCGTTCTCTATTGGTATTATCTGGTTGTACACCAATATATTTTTTGTTCAAGTTTAACAGAAAACATACAAATTTAGTTAAAATTAAGCTAACAAAATGCCGCAAAGAGTGAAATTTGTGTTTTTATGTTAAAATGGCCTAGTTCGTAACGAAAAAAATCCTAATGTCACTACTCAAATCAAACTAAAAATATGTGCCACGAAACTTATATTAAGAATGAATACCAAGAGCATAAAGGCAACCTAAAAATAATTAAATTATGAGAAATGCAATACCACATATATATGGATGTCCATGCACTATTGTATCCGTCCAAAGTGCTCAAAGATTTGTGCAAGAACATTAAAATTATTAGAAGATGTGAAGTTGATTTGAATTTTGAAAGTTTGCCTCCATCTCTTAAATTATTACAAAATTTGTACATTTTCTGCTGGAACATACAGGAAATTATTAATAACAGCCTTGAAAGCAGACAAAACTTGTATGGGGGTGCTACCACCACAGAATAATTGTAGGAGGGGATGTTTCTAAGACACAAGGACAAATAGAGGGTGTTTCTATGAGTTTTCCCTATAAATAATAGCAACAAGTAGAATAAATATTGCAGTTTGCAAATTAAACTAACCCACTATAGAAGAAGACTAGCATGGGGCCAAAAATATTCACTTTAATTACCAAGACAAATATATAAAGAGAAATTAATGGATGAATTAACCATAAAATGCATTAGCAAGAAGGAACAACACACCTTGCAAATGGCAAACCTGACCAAACTTTACGAAGAAAATACATTATTGTGGATTCGTTGAAAATAAATATTGCAACAAAGAAATAGCTCCTCAAGTCAATTCAATGACCAAAATTTCAAGTGAATGGTCAAGATCTTGATACTGGTAGCAACTTTGGCAAGAATGCAAGCCCTACATCTGCGATCGATAGCTATGGATTCAAAATCCTATCAAACATCAAAATAACATGATAGAGGATAATTAATTGAAAATGGATGGACAAATAAAAACCAAGCGAAGATTCCGCACCTTGGCACTTACAAAATCCTGAAGAACAGGCACTAGCCATCACAAGAGATCAACCACAAAGGTCCCAACACAGTTTCGGACCAATAAAACTAAATAATATGAATCAACAAGCATATTCACCAAATATTATTGTACAGGAATTCATCGAATAGATAAAGTATTTACATGCCGAAGAAATCATATCCTTTTCTTAACTACAAAAATTACATGTCCGTTTTTAAGCAAATCCTGTCCAAACTCGCTTGAACAAAGCGATGGAAGAAAGAGAATTTTCTAGCACAAGCTTGTGGACAAGAACAGTAGACAAGAGAATCAGGAAAATGTAGATTAATTCTGTTACAAAGAAAAAATAGAAGTGATAACTGATGACTGCATCAGGCAAACTTGCTGCTGAAATAGAGGAGCTAACAAAAGGATAGCAATAGATGATATGTCTGTTGCTGCAGCCCCCTTTGCGCCAGCCCCTTAGGCTCACATGGCTGGCTGGCCATGACCTTATGTGCACTAGCATGCACATAACACAGGAATCGTCCAAACATGGCCAACCTGAAGTCAACATTCTAAAGAACTGTTTCATATTTTGTAGATCAAACCACATAGCACTGAATGAAGATCTGGTAACAAAAAAGAACTACAAGTTTCCAAGGCAGAAGAAAAACATAGTAGAAAAACTCCACGAAATACATAATATAAGTACAAAAAAGAATCAACATCTAGCCTAGTGGATGATTTCAACTTTAAAGTGCAAAAGAATGTAGAACAAATTCAGAGCGCAAAAGTACCAGGTAGCACGAAAAACATTATTGACAATGTGGGATAAGAAGCAGGACAAGGAATCTCTAAGACTCCAACCATTACTGTTTGGAGCATCACATGGAAAGACTAATGTCATAAAATTAAATGAGCATAATTCACGTCATAGAAGTAGTGGATAGGACAGTGACTTCAAACATGTGAAGTGCAAATGAACTGTGCTAGAGGATCAAGAGTTAAACATAAGAGCAACTCCAGCAGGGCCCCTACTTGAGCCCCTAAACTCAGATTTGAGAGTCAGCAAAAAAATTGAACTCCAGCAGGGCCCCTACTTGAGCCCTCAAAAATAGGGGCCTCTCAAATGAGGCCTCCAACCCTCATTCCTAGGGGGCCCCTACTTGAGCCCCTAAACTCAGATTTATTCGTATTTGAATAAATACGTCCCTCATTCGGAACAAATTTGAATTTAAATTTGAATATTCGTATTTGAATTCATAAATTTAAACGTCCCTCATTGTGCTTTCAATTTAAATTCGGAACAAATTTGAATTTAAATTTGAATATTCGTATTTGAATTCATAAATTTAAATTCGGAATAAATTTGAATTTAAATTTGAATATTCGTATTTGAATTCATAAATATTTTATTGTGTATTGTACTTTTGTCCCATATATATACATATAGTGTGTGAGGAAATAGAGAGAATTGAGAAGTAGGGGCTCTGTTTTGAGGGCTCCTGCTGGAGTGCAGCCCAGAAAATAGGGCCCTCAAAAATAGGAGGAGCCCTCAAATGAAAAGTAGAGGCTCTGTTTTGAGGGCTACTGCTGGAGTTACTCTAAGACATATAAGCCAAATCAGTGCCAACATCATGCAAACAGTGAGATCATATCCCAAGTCTACTAATTCCATCCTTGAACCATTCAAACTGTATAATATTCGGTGTCATGAATTTGAAAGGTGTTCTAAGGGAGCTCCAATTCTGAAAACCAAGGAAATAACCAAATTGGAATACCAGACTAGAAGATAATAAATTGTTTAACAAAATGAGGGGAAATTTAATTGTACAAGACATTTAGTCTGTTTTAAGTTCTTGAAACACACAAATTTTGCATATTTCTAGTTGGATGTAGGAAACTGTATCTCCAACCTTACAAAAATTTATAATTTCGAATTGGAGTATCATGAATGAAAATTTTCAAGCTGATAACATAGCTTCAAAAGATCAAGTTGACTGATATAACTGAATAGCTAAATCTCTAGACCTCGATTCATTTCTAACAGTGCAATCTCCAAAATCAGCAGAACATTCCAAGCAATAAAGACACGCCACTACTCATTTTCTGACCACATGCGCAAGTCTAGTTACAGTCAGAAGAAGTAACATCCTCTTTGCATTGAACAAAGTCAGAAAAGTAACATCATTGTATAGAAATGGTTATTCTCCATTGGAACAAAAATCAACGAACAATTATAGGAATTACATGTCAAAACTGGAAGAACAAGCCGTAAAGGATACAATAATGCAGCAAAATGATGTGTTACTACATGTACCAATAGCACTTAGAATCATTCAGAAATTCGAGGACAACCTATAATGCAATAGTCAGTACACAGAAAACCTAGTGGGAACATCAAATAATATACTGTAGTTAGCAACAAAATTTCATACCGGTGTTAGTTGAACAAAATTTCATACCTAAAATTTGTGCAGAAATATTCCAACATAAGAGGAATAGAGAATTAGTCTCTAATAAATGAATGAAATACTGCTGGAGCCACAACAAAAACATTGGATGAGAAATCCATAAAAGATTTCATCGGGATAATTCAGCAAATTGTGATAACGCAACAACCCTACCAATGAGAAGGAAAAATCCAGTACTCAAATAGGGAATGGAACAACTAAGAAAACTTGAAAGTGCCTAATCTGAATACAGAGGCGAGAAAGCATATACCAACATGTAGACAAAATCCTAGCATTTATATTACAAGTACTTGATGAATCAAGAATGCACTCAGTTGGTAAGGAGTACGACGGGCATTGTTTGTTCAAAGCCCAAAACCAAAGTCCAAAACCCTCATTACAATTTTGAAAAAAATCTTCCATCTAAACATAGAAGCACAAGAAATTTCAGCAAGTCAGAAACTAAAACCAAATACACTTGAGGGAATAAGTCAAGAATTTTTAGGCGAACCAACCTTAATCCCAAACAAAGACGAACATGCCTTAATCACAACTACCGAGCACCCGATGCATGCAAGACAAAGAACTGCACGACTGCACGGAATCGCTCGATCAAATCCCTGTGACGGTCACAACCAACCAGCGAAAGCCAAGCCCAAGCACCAGCACCAGCAAGAGCGTACCATGTGGCACCTCACAGCACGCCACTGCATCCAGTATCCCGGCGCCTGGCCATGAGATCGAAATTGAAACTGGCGGTTAGAACAAGAGCTTGTTACGAACATGACCATGAGAATGGAAAGGAAATAACTTCTCCGCTCTCTAGTTTACTACATATCTCTATTCTGCATAGATTTACATATGCAATCAAGGTAACGAATGAGAAAGAAAAGTTCTTGTCAAATCTGATCAGAACAACACAAACCAAGGCTACTTGTCACACAAGTTTTTTTTAAGTACAAGAAAGGCAGAGTACAGAACAAATGAAAAAAAAAGCTTAAACAGAATAATAGTACTAAACTATGTGGTCCACAACTACTTAAATTAACTAAAACTTGTAAGCAATGGAAACTGTGAAACCAACTATACAATGAAAAGGTCAAAGATGCAGCTAATAAGAAAATCACATATTAACATAATCGAGCAGCTGAGAACAAGCTAGCTTTGGGTTTTCGGAATATGGCATGGCCGCAAAACCTTGCCAGGAATCTCCTGATGCAAAGCATTGCAGTTATATGAGTGAATAGCAGAAGCTCCATGTTCTTCAGAGGATCCAAAACAGAAAAAAATAAAAGAGGAAGAAAGAAAGAACAACTAAAGTGCAACCAAACGGCATCTAGACTAGGAAACAAAATTCAAATAGGGATAAGTAACCTTTGGGATTTTGGAAGAAGACTGCACATCCAACAAATCCTTGAGAGGGATCTCATGACCTGAAGTATGGGCAAATTTCTGAATCAACGTGACAAGATTCATAGTCATTACATTAGTACAACTATTTAGAAAGGCAAACCAAAAAATTGCAAACAAATAAATATAATTCAAGGATGGGGGAAAAAACACAGGCTGAACTGCACTCGCATCTTTCGGCTCAATATCAGATTTGGCTCGAAGGTGACTTTTGAGATGCAGCGATACCTTGTCGTGATGCTACTGAATTATCAGATATTCAGATTCAACTGAAAATGTCAATTACATTAGCATAAACAAAAAAAGGCAAATTTCAATGAACAGTAGCTTTATATTTATCTTTCCCCTTTTTATTTTCCGATTTCCATGTCAGCAGAATTTATTTTTCTTAATTATCCGTGTGCATATCGAATTTAGATATGAAATTTCGTAGCATAATAAATTGATTTTGTGTCAATGCTACCAAACTTTTTGAGAATTTTTTATGACCATTAGCACAGTATTTTAAGGAGGAAAACACGGGAAGTACCGTAAAAGATGGGAAGCACCAGATATTCTCTCGATTCATGATATCCATAACGAAGCCTTCAGTCCTAAAGCTGGAAATCTCATGTTCATTGTCCCGTAACTTCTCAAGCATCACAGTTATGTCATCTTTAACCAGCAGAAACAAATTGACAAGATGAAACCAGATAAGAAATATAACTCAGTTGTGAATAAAAGGAGAAAAAACTGCATGAATTTAAAACAATCAAAACATGCAACAAAATTGGCAGATTCAGGAACAAAGGTGAGATAACTGAATCCAAAAGCTTTCTAGTGCTGCTTATCATGTTTCCCATCTTCATTGACTACACTAGATAACTGAGCGAGAGAGCAACAGAAAAGGGTAATACATATCAACTAATTCAAACATTCAACTTATATAAATTTGCAGGTAACAGCAAGATTAAAAATTAAAAAAATGCCAAAAAAGGACTACTACTAGCAGTATGCACTAGAGATAAGCCCAAACCTTCTCTGGCAAGGAGTTTATGACATTTCTCTCCATAGGTTTTCTGAAATGTGAAACTTTAGATCCATAGTTATCATTGCAAACCACAAGAACAGAAGAAATAATAGAAACATACAATGAATTGCCTACCTCTGTAGATCATATCTCCCAGAATGAAGAAACGAAGAGACCAAAATGAACTACAAAATTCAATGCACATAAGTATCCGGTACCACCAGTGTTTCAAATCCCACCACAGAACTATTCCTCTTGAATCCCAATTGGTACCTGGACTTAGAAAACTTGGGCACAACACAGACCTCATTAAGAATGGACGTGCAAGGCAGGCAATTAAATATGTAGTTCTCAGGGATCATCCAATGCAAGAAAGCTGTGTTCAAGCATGTATTGCATAAACTACGAGGAATAAATAGAAAATCAAAATTATATTGCAGACTTGCCAACAGAGAATAGGTTGCCAACTGTAATAACAATTAACTCCCTAAATGATGTATTTCCTGCTAAATGACAAGCAACAATATGCATAACAAAGAAGTCAGATCAACCAATGAAAGGGCTCTCATCTCTTAAATGGTTAATCTGAAAACTATCATCCTCAAAATTATATTCTGACTTCTCCCACGTTTCAAGCCGGCAAGACATTCAGTCATGAGCTTTTCTCCATCCTCCACTGACATCTTTAAACCTGAAATATATGATGCAAGCAGACAACTACTACTTGAGTTCTCAAAATTAGAATTCAAAAAGTAAATTCATGACACTAGGATGTCAAAAAGAAGTCATCAGAACTCATTTGGCAGGTCAAAAGACAGTCAGGCAGGCCAAAAGACTCTGGAAGAAATCTAAATCATCCTTTCTTCAACCAGAAGCCTGACTCTTCTGACACAAAATACTAAAATGCAAATTCCTGGTAAGAAATATAGAAGATTCAGTTGTCCAAATGGCAGTTGCATCTCAACCAGGACACTTCATGCAAAGCATTATAATAAAAGTAAACTATTTTGATGTCACTGAGATAAATCATCTGAATAGAATGAACCCAAGAATTGTAACATGTGTTTTAACATGATACTGAACTACTTTCAGAAAGAAGGCAAGCGCCAGAATAGTGTCACCCCCATCCAATTCCCAGGATTAAAAAGCTAAAAATCAGCTATAAACTAACTGCTTCCGACTGATCCTCAGCAAGAGAAATCCAAGCTGATATTGATTAATCATATTTCTTGGAAATAAATGCCATAATTCAGGCAAAGAATAAAGACAATAACTACTAACTGATCCCAGCACTTGTGAGTAGGCTGGGATTGCTGATCTTCAGTGAAGAAACTACAAAACTGATCACAGTCACCTTGACCATACTCTTCAGCATGTCAATTAAATATATGTGAAGTTCATAAATGAGAAAGATGTAATTATTTGAATAAACAACAAGCTCCAAAACAACTTGCAATCTCATGAATGAATAAAACCTCCTATCCCTGTTCCAATCAGTGTTCTCATGCATGCTAGCAAACAGAGCAATAATATAATAATAATAATAAAGAAAGATCACAGTTTGTCACTAGATACGCCAGCTACTATTTAGCTGTCACTAGATACACCAGCTACTATTTAGCAGAGCCTGCAAGTATTTGAATATCAACCTTGCAATAAATAAATTCACAATAGGATGTGCATGCAATCAGCAAGAATAGCTTACCAAGGGATAAATGTACAAACAAACATGAGACCTGATGGGAAACACGTCCCTATCAAGGAACACCAAGGTTAGTAATTGAAGAAACATAACCAAAGTGAGACTTCGGCACCAAAATACTACCTGATGAATTTACAAATGAGTAGGATGATTCCATGTTAGAATTTCCACTAGCAGCAAAGAAAAATTATCAGAAAATGAACCAATGGAAAATCTACATCACAGCCCTTCTTCCTTCAACATGCAATGTTGAAGCAAGGAAACACCACATATCATTCCCTGACCACTTGCATGAATTAACAGCCATTTGAGAAAAATAACAAATTTCCCAACACGGCAATGAAAATTCCATGAGGCATCAGAGCTACTAGAATATTATAAGCCTAACAAGCTAACATTGCATCTGGCATCTTTCACCTCAACCATAAACAATAGAACTTGCATCAATTAATACACAAAAACCATGTCATAAGCAAGTTAGTCTCAAAGAGGCTCTAAAGCGTTCACATGCAACAATAGAATCATCACGAATGACAACGAAAATAACATGTGTCTTACTTGCTATGAAGCCAAAAGAGAATCATACAAGACAGATTCAATGCATAGTTTCTATATTGAAATAAAAAACCTCTTCATATGGACCATTTATTCAAGAATGAAAAGCATCATAAACTAATACAAACCATAAAGTGATAGGGTGCAGTGGAACATTATCTAGAAGTAATAAGTGTGAGGAAAATTGCATAAAACCTGAGGCACTGACCCCCCCCCCCCCCAACAAGTTCACTTTCGTTGCAAAACTACCCAACATGTTGTGGCTATGGGCTACCTGCAGCAACACAAGGGAATCAGCAGCCGCAACAGCTAGGGCTGGTGGGAGCAACGGTAAGAAGCTAGTTATCAAGACAGTTACTTCGTTATTAAGTTAATTATTTAATTTAGATTTATTCTATCTTTAGATGGTTTGTTTGTTTACTCAAATATCTATCTATAGCTTATCTATATAGATTAGTTTCAATTGTCAGGGACTCCTATATAAGTGGTCGGCATCTTTGGATATTAAGAAAATAATGGAATAACTTCGCCACTATCTCCCTGCCCTTACTAAAAGCATCTCTAATTCCCTGCACAGTACATCTCTCCCTCCTGCCCAGTTGATCTGTTTCTTCCCCTTTTGTTCTGCAACCTTCTCCTAGCACCAATTCTTCTTCAAGCCATGCTATCTTGCGTTCTCTGTTGGTATTATCTGGTTGTACACCAATATATTTTTTGTTCAAGTTTAACAGAAAACATACAAATTTAGTTAAATTTAAGCTAACAAAATGCCGCAAAGAGTGAAATTTGTGTTTTTATGTTAAAATGGCCTAGTTCGTAACGAAAAAAAATCCTAATGTCACTACTCAAATCAAACTAAAAATATGTGCCACGAAACTTATATTAAGAATGAATACCAAGAGCATAAAGGCAACCTAATAATAATTAAATTATGAGAAATGCAATACCACATATATATGGATGTCCATGCACTATTGTATCCGTCCAAAGTGCTCAAAGATTTGTGCAAGAACATTAAAATTATTAGAAGATGTGAAGTTGATTTGAATTTTGAAAGTTTGCCTCCATCTCTTAAATTATTACAAAATTTGTACATTTTCTGCTGGAACATACAGGAAATTATTAATAACAGCCTTGAAAGCAGACAAAACTTGTATGGGGGTGCTACCACCACAGAATAATTGTAGGAGGGGATGTTTCTAAGACACAAGGACAAATAGAGGGTGTTTCTATGAGTTTTCCCTATAAATAATAGCAACAAGTAGAATAAATATTGCAGTTTGCAAATTAAACTAACCCACTATAGAAGAAGACTAGCATGGGGCCAAAAATATTCACTTCAATTACCAAGACAAATATATAAAGAGAAATTAATGGATGAATTAACCATAAAATGCATTAGCAAGAAGGAACAACACACCTTGCAAATGGCAAACCTGACCAAACTTTACGAAGAAAATACATTATTGTGGATTCGTTGAAAATAAATATTGCAACAAAGAAATAGCTCCTCAAGTCAATTCAATGACCAAAATTTCAAGTGAATGGTCAAGATCTTGATACTGGTAGCAACTTTGGCAAGAATGCAAGCCCTACATCTGCGATCGATAGCTATGGATTCAAAATCCTATCAAACATCAAAATAACATGATAGAGGATAATTAATTGAAAATGGATGGACAAATAAAAACCCAAGCAGAAGATTCCGCACCTTGGCACTTACAAAATCCTGAAGAACAGGCACTAGCCATCACAAGAGATCAACCACAAAGGTCCCAACACAGTTTCGGACCAATAAAACTAAATAATATGAATCAACAAGCATATTCACGAAATATTATTGTACAGGAATTCATCGAATAGATAAAGTATTTACATGCCAAAGAAATCATATCCTTTTCTTAACTACAAAAATTACATGTCCGTTTTTTAAGCAAATCCTGTCCAAACTCGCTTGAACAAAGCGATGGAAGAAAGAGAATTTTCTAGCACAAGCTTGTGGACAAGAACAGTAGACAAGAGAATCAGGAAAATGTAGATTAATTCTGTGACAAAGAAAAAATAGAAGTGATAACTGATGACTGCATCAGGCAAACTTACTAGGAAAAAATAGGCCATCGTATACAAAGCATAACACAAAGCAATCAGGCTAGAGGCCAGCAGAGGGAAGGGTGTATAGTTCTTTGGATTAGTACTTTGTTAATCTAATACTAATATATAGTTGAGCAAATAACAGTAATTTTTACCATAAACCCTAGCTTACACAAAGTTTTGTAGACGAATAAATTAATGTAGATAAAAAAGTATAAAGGAGTGAAGTTGAATGCAAATTGATCAAGTCTGGCCTTGTGTTTAGCCTAACAGTCATCTACAACTGGACATGTCATGAGCAAGAAATTATCAGCAAAAGCTGTCATAATAGATGATACACCAACTAACGATGATGGTAATTAAAAATGCACAGTCACGATCTTAATAGCAGGTGGTCACATGAAAAACACATACAATCAAGACCAGCCGTAGATCAAAAGCTGAGTAGTGGTTAGGTTTCCAAGTTCCAAAGTGGTCCTTCATTTCATTTGCTACAAAACCACAAAGAAATAGATTACAGCAAGGCAAATCCAGTCCTGTCAGAGAACTTTAATTAGAACAGCTACCACATCTAGTAATTCCCGAATTTCGTTTAGCCAATAGAGTCCTGAATTATGTAACCGAACAGTCAAGCTTCAATTCCTCAATTCACCTAGCTTTCCTAAAAAAGATGTGCACATGATCAAACATGGCAAATCAACACATAGCCCAATACAATCAAATACACCTACCAAGCACTCCATTAGTCTCCATTTCCACAAAACACATCTCATTTTGTGCTTGCATGAGGGATATTTTTCAATGCAACAAAAGAACAAAGCAAAATAAGAATTAGTCAAAGAGTGTGCAAACGAAAGAACAAAAGAACCAAGCAAACTTTGAAATGATCATACAGTGGCACACCTAATCTTTAAAGGCCCAATCAGAGATCATGTCCTATAATAACGAAACCGGCATAAATGAGGTCAACAAAGAGATCCAAAATCACCCACCAGAAAAAGAAAGAACTCGCATAACACTATTTATTCAGAGGAAACCAAAACAAAAAAAAAGTAAGCACATAAAACATAAAATGCACATATTTGATCATAAAACTACAAGTTCCCAGGATCCAACATCTCGACAACAATCCAAAGCCCATCCAAGTCATAATGGAAATGTCAAAATTAAGGTATATATGCAAAACTCAAGCCACAAAAAAAAGTATGCAAGTGTACAGTACACTAGCGCAGTATATGGTTTAAGATAATTAATACTAGAATATCTCCATTCTTCTAGCTCAATATGCACTCTAACCCACTGTCATACAATCCAATTGTCAACTCAACATACTGTGCACCTGCTTTCGGTAATTACACACTAAGCAAGTCATCTTCAAGGTTTCCATCCGCATACAATAGTGTAATGCTCAAACCAAGGGAAAGGCATTTTAAAAGTAACTTGTTAACTAGTTGCTAATTTCAGAAATCATGACGGACTATAATAAAATATGCATTATCCAAATAAATAACATAACTTGTCACTAGCAAATCAAAGACACCAACTTTACAGATCATAATGAACGGGAAAAAGTAGAAGAACATGTGTTATGATTAGAAAGCGCTGAATCCATAAAACTCTGGTCCATTTAACAACTCATTGAGCATTTTCCACCTCTCTATCCAAAAAAGTCTATTAAGGAAGCTGCACAAGCACTGATCACACCGATTTGCACTCCAGCCCATATTAACCAGATCCACTGAAGTTGATATGAAATGATTCAGAAGGAAAAAAGAGAGACTTAATCTGTCTCGCATTGAGTTGTACTAGGTATACGAGACAAGGATGTAATGATCCTTGTATCATTACATGATAAACACCACGCTCAGGAGGGCCGGGCAGCAAATGGCTGAAGAGGGAGGGGATTTTAGGAGGAGATAGACATAGACAGGGATGAATTCTTGGTGCTTTGTTCTTCTGGCTTAGAACCAAATGACCAGCCGAGTGCTCCTTTAATGTATCTAACCAACCAAAGGATAAGATAGCCAAACAATATACTTTCTGCTGAAATAGAGGAGCTAACAAAAGGATAGCAATAGATGATATGTCTGTTGCTGCAGCCCCTTTGCGCCAGCCCCTTAGGCTCACATGGCTGGCTGGCCATGACCTTATGTGCACTAGCATGCACATAACACAGGAATCGTCCAAACATGGCCAACCTGAAGTCAACATTTTAAAGAACTGTTTCACATTTTGTAGATCAAACCACATAGCACTGAATGAAGATCTGATAACAAAAAAGAACTACAAGTTTCCAAGGCAGAAGAAAAACATAGTAGAAAAACTCCACGAAACACATAATATAAGTACAAAAAAGAATCAACATCTAGCCTAGTGGATTATTTCAACTTTAAAGTGCAAAAGAATGTAGAACAAATTCAGAGCGCAAAAGTACCAGGTAGCACGAAAAACATTATTGACAATGTGGGATAAGAAGCAGGACAAGGAATCTCTAAGACTCCAACCATTACTGTTTGGAGCATCACATGGAAAGACTAATGTCATAAAATTAAATGAGCATAATTCACATCATAGAAGTAGTGGATAGGACCGTGACTTCAAACATGTGAAGAAGTGCAAATGAACTGTGCTAGAGGATCAAGAGTTAAACATAAGACATATAAGCCAAATCAGTGCCAACATCATGCAAACAGTGAGATCATATCCTAAGTCTACTAATTCCATCCTTGAACCATTCAAACTGTATAATATTCAGTGTCATGAATTTGAAAGGTGTTCTAAGGGAGCTCCAATTCTGAAAACCAAGGAAATAACCAAATTGGAATACCAGACTAGAAGAAAATAAATTGTTCAACAAAATGAGGGGAAATTTAATTGTACAAGACATATAGTCTGTTTTAAGTTCTTAAAACAAACAAATTTTGCATATGTTTATTTAGAATGTAGGTAAGTTCTATCTCCAAACTTGCAGCATTAATATTGTTTCGAATTTAGAGTATCATGAGTCCAAAAATTCAAGCTAACAACAGTGCTTCAAAAGAACAAGTTGGCTGATATAACTGATCAGACAAACCTCCAGAAGTCAATTCATTTCTTACAGTGCAATGTCCGAAATCAGCAGAACATCTCAAGCAATAATGACATACCACTAAGCAGTTTCTGATCACATGTATGACATCAGAACAAAATCAAAGAACTATTGAAGGAATCACAAGTCATAACTAGAGAAGGAAGCCTTAAAAGATACGGACCATCAATAATGCAGCAAAATGACGTGCTACCACATGTACCAGTTGCACTTAGAATCGTTCAGAAGTTCAAGCGCAAAAATCTATCAAATAAATCAACATAAGTGCAAGTTCAAGATCATACAAATAGCAGGTAACCGAGAATCCATGTTTCTGCAACTGCAAGTACCGGGCCAAAACCCCAGTCGATTGACCATTGAAATGAGCCCGACAAACAAGGACCATTAATGGATGCAAATGATGCACAAGCACACAAAAGAATATGAAACAACAATACTAACTGCACAAGAATATCGAAAAGAAATGCTGTTATTCAGATTGGTCAGGGATCCAAACAGAGTAATCCAGCCTTAAATTTGCTAACTCCGAAAGATCTTTGCATGCCGTCCAATAGAGAAAAACAGCAAATTTCAAGTTATACCACCAATCTGGTAAGAGAAAAACTCGAATTAAAAACCTATTTGAGCCAACAATTCGAGATTTTTTTTCAAGACGGCACAATCTTCCAAACCACTACTCACGAACCAACGATATAGACACCTATCTAATCCAAACAAGAACGACGCTTTACAAACGCGTACCAAGCACAACGCCAAGAATCGTACGACGGGAATCCTCATTTACAATTCCGAAAAGATCCATCTAGACCAACAGAGAAGCACAAAAAATTTTGGCAAGTCAAAGACTCCAACCAAAAACCACTTGAGGAAATAACTCAAGAATTTCGAGACGGGCCAACCTCATCTAATCCCAAACAAAGACGAACATGCCTTAATTAATTACCGAGCGCCCGATGCATTGCAACGCTAAGAACCGCACGACGGCGCGGAATCGCTCGCTCGAATCCCCCCGCCACGAATCAGCAAAAGCCCAAGCCCAAACCCAAGAAGACCCCAGGGAGATAAAAAAGATTGATGGGCGTACCGTGCGCCACCTCGCGACGCGTCCCCGCAACTAGTTAATCCTGGCGCCCGGCCGGCTCGCGATCGACCAAACCCTAGAAACAGAGAGATCGAGATCGAAACCGACGGTTAGAACACAAGGCCTGCGTGCGGAATGCATAAGAACGCGGGCATGAGAAGGAAGAGGAAACCCGCGGCGAGGCATCGCAAACCGGAGGCGAAGCTCGCATCCTTCCGCCGCCGTCCCGCGCACGAAAGACGGGAGATTGGGGAAATGGAAACGCACGGGAAAGACAGGAGACCTGGGAAATCGATGGATGGATGAATTGGACGGTGTAACGGCTATTGACGAAGAGCTGAGGAAGTTGGGGTACCAAGTACCAACACTGGGTTGAGCCAAGGCGCTGGTTCGGACCAACAAGAGTATGTTCTTTTTTACTGTGGCTGATGATTTCTTGTTATGGTTGATGATTTTTTGGTTATTTACGATAGAGATTGCGGAAAGAGAGATACTCGCTTGCGATTTTTGATGATGCAGATATTAGTTTTTTAACGTGTACTACAATTAACTTGTAGACCCCATCTTAAAAAAAATACTCCGTTTAAAAGTTAGTTACTGTAGCAAAAGTCAAAAGCGGCTTTTAGAAACCGCAAAGAACAGGGCCTAAATGTGTGTTTGGTCGCCCACGTTACGAAACCTTAAGGTATCAGTGCGGACAAATACTAAAATTACTTTTAGTGGATTTAGATTATAAATAGATAAATACTAAAATTATTTTTAGTGGATTTAGATTATAAATAGAAAAACATTGTACTATGTAAAGAGATATAAGATCAGAAATTAATAAAGACTACTCTGGTGTTCTCTTTCTTGGTGTCTTTATAATTGATTTATTGTATCTCTTGGTGATTAATTAATTGCATAGATTACGTTACTGTTCATCTATCTCCATCGATTTCTTAACACGTTATTAGCATGAAGCTCTATGAGGTATACGGTATGCAAATCTCAAACCAATCTATTTTGTATTGTTGTTCATATTTTTAAATCTAGATTGATTTAGTATTCCCTAACAATACCATGTTTAGATCAATCTCGTGTTAATTATTTTTAGCAATTAATTGATCTGAAATTCTACATATTAGATCTAAAGTCTAATAGATTGGGCATCCAGCATCTAGTTTTTAAATGAGATTCCACCTCATATTAAAATATAGATCAAGAAAACCAAACTTTACACCAAACAGCCATTCAACACCGATCATCAGACCTTCAAACATCCGAAAATTGATTCAAGCCACCCCACTCCCAAGCTGCAACCCAACAAAGCGTTTCTCATGCCGCCGCACCGTCAAACCCTAACCCACATAGCGGCACCCCCGATGAGCGGACGAGAGCCATGGCGGCGGCGATGACACAGCAACAACAGAAGATCCAGTGGGGCCAGCTCGAGGAAGACGATGGGGGCAACCTCAATTTCCTGCTCCTGCCTCGAGTGGTCATCGGGTTGGACGAGAACGGCCACAAGAAGGTCGCACGCGTGCGCCTCTCTAAGAGCACCATCGAGCGCATGGCCTAAGTTCAGCGACGCTGTACACGAGGACGCCAGCTCGCGGCTCACCATGGTCTCAACTGAGGAGATTGTCCTCGAGTACCCATGCGCCACCAGCAACCGCTCGGCCACGGCCTGAGGCTGCAAGCTCGGGCGCCTTCCCCATCGACGCTAGCTGTCGAGACCAGCACCCGAAGTTGCCAGCCACTGCGCTCGATTTCACATTGCCTTAGATTACGATCGGCCCCAACAGTCGTTGTCGCATCCTCCAGTGTCTGGTCCCAACGGTCACCACCGCATCCACCCATACCCGGCCCTGACAATCGCCACTACCTTCATCCGTGCCCGTTAGTAATTCTTTTATAGTTTTTTTTGGCATTGTGTATTTGAAGATTTATTTAATGGGTTAGTAATTCTAAAAATTACTTAAATGCCCTAATGATCATCAAAGAATCCCAAAAAATTACTAGAAAAATTTAAGAAATGATACTTTATGTACTGAATAGATAAAAGTAAATCTTTACAGTTTGCACTCATTCCATACACCTGAAATTACTAACCAGAAGTAAGTATGTAGCAAACTGTATGAATATTATTGGATTTTGAGCATCACTAGGTCGATATTCGCTCACCCCGAATGGCTAAAATTATATCACCTAGGCATATTTTATTGACATACAGTCATACCGCTGTTAAGCCTGATAATGACATAATTGTACCCCTTTTACCGCTAAGGTAAAAACTTTGTAGTCGGAGAGGCATCGCCTCTACTCTACCTTAAAGTGTTACTGATAGCCCTGTAGGCACTTTGCTAGGACAAATTATTGTCTCTTGGACTAGAAGTCCACACGCAAGTATTATTTCGCCTTGCACCGAATTGTCTTTGGACAAATTTTAGGTAACTCGTATGTTACCGTAAACAGGTGCATTTATATGCATGAATATGCCTACGGTGAACAACATGGAGACCAACAAAATTCTCCTAATTATCCCTTAGCTTTATTAGGATGTCATTTTTCCTACATGAGTAGCATTAATTGTATAAATGCAGCTCTTATAGAGCTTGATCTTACTCATGAAGAGCACTTCTTATCTTTTGTTAAAATTATACATTAGATAATTATTTTCCCAAATAGCATAAAAATTTAGTCTAAGTTGTTCTATTAAAACCATACCCCTGCTAAATAGTTGCTCAACATAATGCATTGCTAGTAGCATACCTTACCTGCAATAAGATTAATTAATCATGCATGGAATAGTATTTGTAAATATTATACCAGATATTTGAAAAGAATAACATGCCCAGTTTATTATTGCCCATATGGCAATACAAAAAGTGTCCTTAAAGACACAAAAAAACTAGTCAAATATTAAATCCCAAAAGGATGACCTCGACTAGAAAACGTTATGAATCCCAAAGACTTGAAGTCTATATACAACCCTCGTCTTCCATATCACCAAGTGTATAACAGTTTCACACCAATAAATTTATACTTTTAAAGTAGTATAATAATAACCTATTGCTCTGAGATAATTCGAAGCAAATGCTAGAAGTAGGTGCTCTCACTCAAAATTTTATAGTTGGCATGAAAAGAGGGAGGAATTTGGGGAATATGAGTAATATTGGAACCTCTGAGGCACAAGGGGTGAAAACGGATCGGATAGTTTCCGACCGATCCGGACAAATACGATTACGGATTGTGTCGGATCGGATTTTTTTCAGATAATTCTCGGATCGGATACGGATATAGATTTTTTTATCAGATACGGATACGAATACAGTAAGCCTGGTAACCGTCGAATACAAATACAAATACGGATTATCCGAATATTACGAAAACGGATATCCAGGATTTTAGCCCAATAGCCATCTAGCCCATAATGCCTCTAGCAGTTTAGATTTTAGCCCAAAAGCCCATTGTGGATGAAAAGACTATGCTTGTTTAGATTTCATGAATGTTTTGACAAAATGAACTATTTACGTATTTTCATTAATTTTGGATGTATAGTTTAAGGGGTTTTCATATTCCGATAAATATTCGTAACTGTATTCGTTTCGATTCGTATTCGCTCCGTATCTGTATTCGATATTATTCGTATTTGTATTCGTATTCGAGTTATCCATATTCATATCTGTATCCAAAAAAATATAAAAACAAATATGGTAGATGCATTATCCGTCCGTATCCGATCCGTTTGCACCCCTAGTCACAAGTACAAGAGTAATGACAAGCATTATGGAATATTCTAGGTCAAATCTAGAATCAAATAAGCCTGAAGCTATAAATAATCTAGTTTATTTGAGAGATACCACTATCCACACTGTTAGCAAATCATTATAACCCTCAAAGGATAATTGATCTGTCTCCAGTTATATGTTAGTCGCCGGCATGCGACCACATAAATGATAATTACACGGTAGCATTAAGCTGTCGCATATATACCACTGAAAGTTATAATCATTTGTCTGAAGCAAATATAACTCTCAAAATACTAGATGACCTATCGGATGTTAATGATCCCGAAGGATCTCAATATGCTATACGTATTTGGCATTATAAATTATAACAGGCATATAAATCACCTCCCAATTAATCACATATATTCCTGAAGGATAATTATTCCATCTAGGAGGTAAACTAGAATATTTCTATTGTATCATATTAATAACTCACTAGATATTTGAGAAAGTCTACCAGAATTAGAGATATGCAGTTTTTTAGGCCACTACATTATTAAATATCTAACTCACTACATTAAGAAAAAGAATCACCAATCAAGGATCAGTGCGTATTATGAGAACCAATCATTTTCCATATCATATCACCACCGTAGCATACTAAGAGGATTTTAAAGTATGGTATTAAGCAAAATTACATCTCAGCATTAGAGGGAGAGAAATGCCCAAAATTTTTGAATGCCATGATATTTTCCTAAAGAAAGATCTTTACTATATGCTTCACGCACTAATCAAGCTAAATATAAGTTTATTTGATGCTCCTGTACGCCAGAAGCGGGGATACTACCAGATTTTTTTTACATTACATGGAGGAGTTACAGAATATTTACTTGAAGTAAATATGTCGCTAAGTTTTGAATACCCTGGATTGAATAGTATATCTATTTTTGCGAAATTGAATTATTGGTCAATGACCAAAACTCTACGGGGACGCCTGTGGATCTAAGGTCTAGTGACACCAGTAAAAAATAATCATTAAATACTTCTTAAATACTCTAGAAGAGAATTCACTCTGAAGGTGAAATACCTCATGAACAGGCTCATCCTGAAGATGAAAACCCCAGTAATATTGCGCGCGCATATTACAATACTGGGGAACACAAAACTACCAAAAAGTCTTCGTTTTGGGAAGTGACGAAGTTTTGGTTAACACTGAAAGATACTCAATTATGTGGATATTCGGAGAAAAATTATCGACAACCAGTTTACCTCTAAAATTGCTAAAAGTTTCTCGTATGAGAATATAAATTTGGAACCAAAATCCATGGCCGAACACTTAAAGTGTTCATATCGGGTCAAAATGAAAGAAAGCAATTAAGGTTGAACAATAATCGCAAATGAAAGTCTTGAAATTTGTTCGTTAATACTTGATGGGTTGTTTTGAAATAATGAAGTGGTGAAAGAAATGGTTCAAGGATCCCTGTAGAGGTCTATATTCTCCTATTATGAATGAAATAATATTCTGTTATATAATAACTCTAGCAAATGACATAAATAAGATATGCAGTTATTGGATTCTGAAAATCCTTGATGAGATACTTGAAGGAACCCAAAGCTCGATCCCTAAAGGACTCGGTGTTTTAATAAGAAAGTAAAATACAACATGTATATATATATATATACAAAACTCATACATGATAAACTCTTACTTGAAGAAAGAGTAACTCCTAGAAGAGAGAGCATTTTTCTGAAGAGAAATTAAATCACCAGTTGATCAAAAATACACCAACAATTATGTGATCCCTAGAAGTAGATAATAACCCATCCAAGACCCGATTCTCTTAGTAAGTTTTTCCTATTGGGTTTTCTTGCTTGAAAGGTTTTAATGAAGCAACAACTACAATACAATTTAATGTGTGCCATGTACTTTTTTCTCCATTCCTTTCTTCCTACTGTATTTGTAGAAAGAGTTTTTAATAAGGCATATGCATATCGTGGTATGAAGCCTCACTAGAATGTGCTTGGCTTAAGTGAATGATTAGCCACATCCAGAAGTTATGTGGCATAAACATCATTGATGACCTCCACCATTATCTATGAAGATAACATAGTTTATGTAGTATGGATGTAAATGGGCTATATTTAAAGTAATATCATGCAACATATTGCTTCTTTTATCCACACAAGCTCTAGAAGAACAAAGAGGAAAGATACTGAAACTAAATCTTGTGATAATTCAACAGATTTATTCACAAAATCTCTCCCAGTTTCTAGCTTCCAGAAGTGTATTCGAGGCATAGGGATGAGACAGCTTAGAGAGTTACAAGTTTCATGGGAATAAATCCCTAAACCATAGCCCTGATGTAAGGCCAGAAGACTTACATGATTATGAAGATCTAAATGTTGCACTCTTTTTTCCTTTTGTGAGTTTTTCTTAAAGTTTTTCTCATATAAAGGTTTTTAATGAGACAACTAGTGTGTCACAAGAAACGGATGTGATGTACTCTTTTCTTTATCCTTTTTTTCACTGGATTTTTGGGAGAAGTTTTTAATGAGGCATGTGTATGCCGTGGTATTCGCCAAATGGGGAGTGTTACAAAACCTAGAAAGTTCTGGTGTGGGTAAATACCAGGATTGCCCCTGGTGGGCTTGGACTATAAATAGATAGGCATTGTACTATGTAAAGAGATCTGAGATAAGAAATCAATAAAGACTACTCTAGTGTTCTCTCTTTAGGTGTTTCTGTGATTGATCTATTGTGTCTCTTAGTGATTGATTGATTACGTGGATTGCATTACCGTTCATCTATCTCCATTGATTTTTTAACAGCCCAAACAGCCTCGGGCACGTCTGTGCGATGCACAATCTTATTTTTTTTATATACTATTTAAAAATATGAGTTTAGTGACGGTCTGTTTTTCTCTACCCTCCATAGTTATCTGATCTGATCACAAGATAAAATCTAGACCATCTATTTCACGTGCTCGCTCCACCCCTTTAAGTTGAATATAATTACCCACAAAATACCATCCACCTACCCCCATTATATGTCCAAGGCTCCTCTGGAATACACGAGCCCCAACGGGTGGCCAACTACTCTCCAAATTCATCATACCCTCTCCTATGATCTCTGAAGTAAAACTAAAAGCAAAATCCCGTAACATCTCCCCTGATCTCCTCTTTCCTAATCTTTGGCTACTTCGATCCGCAGCCTTGTTCCTCTCTCTGTCCTTACCAACAATGGCAACTCCAGTCCAGGAAAAGAAAGAACATTGGTACCATACTAGAATGTAGGACCTTAGGGGCCAAGTGGCAGGCATTGACCATAAATCCACGCAACGATGCTCAGTGACGCTAATCGGGTTCAATGACGTAGTTCCGCAACAGGAGCGAATGAACAAATTTGTAGTGCCTAGTCGGCCATGTCGAACAGTGAGTTCTAGCCTTCTGGGGGCTGGGATAACCTGCCAATGTGGTTGCACTGTTGGTCACATGCGTCCTACTCGCCCTGACCCAAGTTGCGAAGCCTACTCCCTTGACTTTGAAGGCACAACCCTGTTGCAGAAGTTACAAACTGCATCCATCTGCACAAGCAGTGCATCCCTGACATCCTCACCTGCATCCCAATCATCTTTGTCGTGTCATCCTCTACCTTTCTCTACAATGTTTGTCCCAGTAACTGCATCCAATTGTTGTTGTTTTGGTGGCACACATACACGTTGGCGAGGAGACACCAGTGGGTGCTACAATGGCGTGCCATTGGTGGATGACGAGGAGATGGAGCTACTCTAGCTCAGTGTGTAGTTGTAGTTAGAAGAGAATGGGGAGACAGCTAGTAGGTTCTTGTTGGTGACAAGAACCATAGAGACACTTGGGGATTCCACGACAGCGAGCAGAGAATTAGAGAGGCAGCTATACTCATGTGTGTGTGTGTGAGTCTATGAGAGGTCATCACTCAGGTTTGTATGTCGCTGCCACCTTCTTTGCCTACTTCCCCTACACCGAGGAGGACGATGACACCCTCAACGTCACCTTTTGCTCTTCGACAAGCTCTACATGAACCGTGCAACTGCTCTTCTCCAAATATATGTGTAGTCTTCATTTTTTTATGTCTTCATGTGCATGTCTACAGTGCACTTGTCAATCTTGGACAAGGAGACATTCTTGCATGGTGATGCTACTCATCAAGGCCAAAACAAGCCCACATGGAGTCGACGGCATGGTGCCAAGGCCTATTTTAGATCTAACAAGCCCCCACTGTTATCACGACAGTGGCCAGTTCGTGCATGGACAACTTGTCGCTGGAGTTAGCAAGCCATCATCCACCTAACTGCTATGCAGCTAGCCATCATCCAGAATTAGCAATAATACTAACTGAACCTCCAATGTGATCTCACCCACTCACAACTGCCCACTCCCCAAGTCGCTTGGCGTGAACGAAAGGTACTACCTTGTAGATGCTAGACGCATGTATAGTTTAGCTTCATTTATCATGACTTTTCATGTATAGCTTAGCTTTTACTATGCAACTTGAATTAAAGCATGTCAATGTTTGATCTCATAACTAATTTGTTTTAGTGATCCTTTTATGATTCATGTTATGTCTAATATGCTCTATTGAATCTTGAATCTAAATTGAACTTTAGATTGAACTATGCTAGTTCTTTTTTAAAGCATGAGTTTATTTCTCCTATACTTTTGCGATTATGGTTGGGTATTGCTTATGGACTCAGGAGTAGCTTATTGTTCTTGAACTAAACACGAAAATAAAAAATGATCTCTTTTATGTGCGAAAAAACTGATTTCATTAATTCTTTTCTTATGAGATGGCTTACCATTACACTAGATATGAACTCAGGTGGAGTTTGGATGACCATGATCAAGCTCTTAAGCTTATCTCTTGGGATGGTCGACAAAGGTTTGAGATCTAGCATAGGACTAATTAAAACAAGGGAAATAAAAAAAATTGTAAAAATTAGTTGAAACTTAGGAGATAGTTACGGATGGCTTCTAGTCCAAGACTTGCTTTGCTAATATAAGACCAAAATGTATTTTCAAAAGTTCTAAATGTGCTAATTATAATCAATTCCAAATGCTTGAATAAAATAATTTAATATTGAGCTTGTAGTACTCTAAATGATTCAATTATAGCTTCTTGGTTCCATTTAACTTATTCATATTGCCTCGCTCATAATTATATTCCTTTAGCTAAACTAAGAGTTTGACCATCATGAAATGGTCTTAAATTGACTTAATCATAATTTTTTTCCAGTTTGGCCATGGTTTTATATGAATTGTCATGATCTAGATAGTTTCCACTCATCATATGACTTGTGGTAATTCTTTTTTTAATCAACATAGATAATATTCATAGCTTCTTGCTAAATTTAAATGAATAAAATTGTAGTTGTTCCATTTGCATCATGCTCTCCCTTATGATTTTATTTATCCCTCGATCTTGTCAAAATGCGAGAATTTGTCTCTTGAAACAATTTCATAAATTAATTAGAAAAGAATTCGAACCTTAATGAATTCATTGTCAAATGGGAAGAATATACCCAAAAATGCTCATTGTAAGTGAATTAAGTCGAAAATGTGAAAATTGGGCATTTGCATGTAAGGGGAGAAATTGGCTTGAAAGAGGGAGGAGCTAAAACAGTTTTTGAGCTTTTTGTGGTGTTCTTGAGCTTTTCTTAATATTTGTAATCTTTTCTCACCATAATCAAGAACAAATAGAACAATTGTTTTTTCACATAGACTTGGAGTGAGATTTCCTATTTTCTTAATGAAGTTGAAGGACTTAACTTTATACGCTATTGTTAACTTTATGTGCTATTAATCTAAGTCTTACTGTACAACCATATATCTAGTATGAGATAGATCTAACCGATTAATTTATGATATTTCAACTTCAATTTCGCTATTTGTGATGAACGTGGGTGTTGATTAGACATTTCCACGAGGTACAAGAGGGGGTAATTATCGACTAGGTGATTAATTTACTTGACGATGAAACCTTAGAGAGTGAAATTGAGTTTGAGCTTGAGTATTGTAAAAGTCTTGTTGTGATTTTTCTTTTACATAGAGATGATCACATTATGTGGGTAAAATTGCGCAACCTCTACATATTGTAATCCTATGTGAATGGCCGTGTCCCCGGTTATAAATAATACTCGGTGATTTTACACGAAGGGTAGATACTTCATAAAACCTGGTTGGGTTATATGTGGGAAGTGAATTGTTAGTTCACTAGTGGTTCATTTCGTGAATGGTTAGGTGAAGAATGGTTCATTGGGTGAATGGTCAATTCACTTAGATTTAAACAATTTCTTTGGTTATTTACTTATTAATTCGGTCTTTTCTTTAAAGTTATTTTCAATCTATTTTTTGTATTACATTAAAGTATTACTTTCTGCAAAATAACCACTCAGCTATCAATTACCAAGCCATTTGGGTAATTGTGGACAGATTGACTAAAGTAGCACACTTTCTTCCAATTAAGCAGACGTATGGTGGAGAACAACTAGCATAATTGTATGACAAAGATTGTGATTTTACATGGAGTACCGAAAAGAATAGTATTGGATCAAGGAAGTCATTTTACTTCAAGATTTCGGGAAAGTTTACATGCACCTATGGGCACATAGTTAGCATTTAGTTTAGTTTATCACCCATAGACTAGAGGTCACACAGAAAGAGTCGACCAGATTTTAGAAGATATGGTTGGAGCTTATGCATTAGTATGTGGACATGCCTAGGACATTTGCTTACCTTTTGTTGAACTCACTTACAATAACAACAATCAAGCTAGTTTAGAAATGGCACCATTTGAAGCCTTGTATGGACAAAAATGTAGGATACCATTGAATTAGAAAGGAAACCCATGGGACCACAAGCAATAAAGAATGTGGAAGCATATATCAAAATCATCATAGATCGACTGAAGACAGCTCAGGATAGACAAAAAAATATGCAGATAAAAGAAGACGGGATTTAAGCTTTGTAGTTGGAGATTTGGTGAATATAAATGTGACACCACTTAAAGGAGTGCAGAGATTTCAAATCGAAGGCAAATTGGCACCAAGATATATTAGTCCTTATAAGATTTGAGATAGAAGAGGAGAAGTTGTACGTCAGTTGGAACTACTAGCATAATTAACTAGAGTACATCTAGTTTTTCAAGTGTCACAATTAAGAAAATGTTTGAGGCAACCAACTCTTAAAATGTCACTAGAAAGAATAGAAGGATGGTAGGTTTGTGGCAGCCCAAAAATTTCTAAAATTTCATAAATTCTTTTGCAAAATCTTTCAAATTATTTTCTATTTTTTTCTAAGTTTTTGTGCTTTTTATGTGCCGGAAATGCCACCTTATATATTTTGAAATCCTAAAATTTTTTCCTTTTACTCTCTTGGGCCAAATCTGGTTTGGCCCACATCTCTTTTTCCTTTTCTTTTCTTTCGGCCGACCTGATTTCTCCCTTGGCCCAGTGCCATGCCAGCATCACTAGCCCACCGACTGGCCTCTCCCATGGCTCAACTTTGCTCGACCCAGTACAGACCAGCCAACTTGCCCATTCATTGGCTACTCCTACTTCACCAGCTTGCCTGGTCAAATGCTTGCCAAAGCTTCACCGTCTCTAGCCACCGTGCCCCTGCGTCAGCATCACATTAGCTCCCCTTAACGACTTTCTCACTGTCGCTCGCCAACCCACCAACTCTACCACCCACTGCCTCCTATGTGCCACTACCTCTGAATGGTCATAAAGCGAAAACAACCTTCCCAACGAACCGTTTTATTTCCTCTCCATTATCTAAAACTAGCCATACATCTCAAAGCCATGTAGTCACCCACAACTCTAGCAAGAGCACTGCCTCTCTCTTCGGTAGCTTGGGTATTTCCAAAAAATTTACCTCATCATCGCCTTTCTTCCCAAATTGATTGTGCCTTTACCATCCTCATTGACTTGCAGTCCTTTTGGCACCTTGTCTGAGCTAAGGCATTATCGAAATTGCCATCACTATTCACTACGCCGCTGGCATCAATCCATCGCCAATGTCTTCCCCTTACCTTGTCATCTACGTCACGAGGTGTGTGACATCATGTTGATACTCTCCACCCCCTCTGCCGACCACCGTGTCCACCGTACATGGTCGCCACCAAGCTTCACCCCGCCACCAGCCTTCCTCACAGCTCCCGAGCCATGCCATCCTCACCAAAAGACTCGCCATGCTCACGCCATGCTCATGCACTTGCAGTTCGCACCAAGGATCATCGAAGTTCACTATTGGCGAGATTTCCCCTTTCCCCGGCCGCCATCCTTGCCTTGTCTCTCCCAACCACTACAGTCTTTGCTATTCTCTTGAACCACCCAAAATGGGTTCATGACAATGGGAACACATGTTGTGCACGTTGCCACAGCCACTTCGCCACTGAGTCACCATCATCTCTTTCCTCTCTGTTCTCCTCTGCTCAATCGAGAAGAGGAACAATGCTGTCAGAACTATTCTCACCTGATCTGACCCAACCTTCTCACGTGCCCAACCGAGCCACATGCACCCAACCAAACTTGAACAAGTACTGTGCACATGCAGTCCAATTGGATCACTTTGCACCAACTCGAACTAGAACCAAATCGGATTCAAACTGGTTGTAGGCTGAGTCAACCTGAGCCCAAAGCTGAGTTAGCCCTTTTAGCCCAAGTTATGCCTATTCCAAACCATTTTAGCTCTGATTCTTGCTGGTTCATGGCCGGTTTGGTAATTTGTGGACCAATTCTTAAAGATTTAGCACTATTTCTACACAGTAGACTAAACCCAAACCCTAGTGGGCCCTTCAAACATCATTTTCACCCTCCATTATCAAATCCAAACTTTCCAAAGCCAAATCTTCATCAGTTTTCCTTTCTGTTCGCGTTTCAACATCGTTTTTACTATTTATTTTGATAGTGTTTTATTTGTTGCTTTACAAGACTTATTTGGTTTTATTTGTGCGAGTGTATGGTAGATTACAAAGAAGAAGCCCCGAGACAACTGGAACCAAAAGCAACAGACTTCAAATCTATCAAGAAGTGAAAGTCGATTACGAGTCGCATGGCAAGCCATATTCTTTGATCATGTTGTACTCCTATTAGTTGGGCTATATTGCGTATGGATTAATTTTTGTATTATTTATTTTTTAATGCTACTTATTATTAGCTACTTTTGAATAATCCTATTTAAATAGCTAATGCCTTAATTACACTATTTACTTGCCATCCTTGATAATAATCTGATATGGTTTTCTTTGACAAACTTAGAGCTAATATATCATACTTTAGATTAACATAATAGTGAACATGAATAACAACAATGATCTTATTACATTCTGGTCTGCCGTCATGAGCTGATGTGTGGGAATTTTATGACCATCTTGGTATGACAAAGTAAAGTGTTGGATCTCTCTCCTAGAGTGACAATATGGGAAATGTTAGCTAAGGGTGTAATGGATGTGTGGTTTAGAGGCGACTGTGTACATATACTACCCAGTGGTAGTACCGCACTTATAACAGCGGTAGTACCGCGCCGAATTTCAAATGGCTAGTTTTGACCATCTGAATAGCCGTTACTGTGTGGTACAGTAAAGTGCGGTAGTTTCGCACTTTGTACTGCAGTAGTTCTGATTTCCCTGATTTTTTAGGATTAATTTTTTGCAACGGTTAGTTTTGGTTGTTGAGGGTATAAATACCCCCCACCTGCCCTTGGACAAGTTGCTGAGCATGCATTGATCATATTTGAGCCTAGAGCATTCACTCCACTCTCTTTTTCTCTCTTAAGCATTCATTTTGAGTTGTGGAGAGATTTTCAAGTGCGTTCAATTCTAGTTGATCCATTTGCACTTGAGCGCGGTCAAGCAAACTTGGTGATCCATTCTCTTGGTGCTTGTCGGCATCTAGACGGCGAGGAGGTTGATTGTGTGTGACTTCTTCGAAGAAAATTGTGAAAAAGCCTAAGCCGTTTGTGAGGGGTTTGAAGCTCGCCATCTCCGGAGAGGCGGAAGAGCTACCCTAGTGATCGAGAAGTAAGGCTTAATTTGTGGAGCCGGTTCAAGAGCGCTTGGGCTTTCCTCAACGTGAACTAGTGAAGATCGACAAATTTTCGACACCACGGGAAAACATCGCTTGTGTCCTTGTGATCACTTCTCTCCCTCCTTTAGCTTTACATTATTAGTTGAGCTTTCGATATTTGCAATATCTACTTGTGCTTGAAATTGAATTATTGTATCAATTGCTTAGAATTGCTAGAATTGTGTAGAAATGTTCTTCAAGCAATTTTATCTTATGCTAAATTGATAGTATTTGTTTCATTAAGCAAGAATTTTAAAAACCTCCTATTCACTCCCTTTAGTCGGTTATACTTGATCCTACAAGTTGTATCAGCGCTTGGTATCTCATTCATTAGACTTAATCGTCAGAGCGATAAGGATCACTAGCGAGGGGATTGCGATAGGCAATGCACCACAATTTGATGGAATAAACTATTCTTATTGGAAAATTAGGATGTCAATTTATCTTAAAGTCATGAGCCCTTTGAAAAATCGTAAATGAGGGTTATGTCATGTCTCTCGATCCATTACACCTCACAGATCAAGATACGCGTAACTCTCATTTAGATGCCCAAGCCATGAATGCATTATTTGGAGCATTGAACGCGGATGAGTTCAATAGGGTGAACAACCTAGAAACTACTCATGCTATTTGGACAACCCTCTCGGAAATCCATGAGGGAACATCCACGGTTAAAGAAGCCAAATTGCATAAGCTTCAGATAAAATATGAAATATTTACAATGTTACCATATGAAGGCATCAATGAGATGTACTCTCGATTGCACAACATTATAAATGAGCTCAAGGGCCTAGACACGTCACTAACCGATCTTGATGTTGTGAGAAAAATACTTAGAGCGTTGTCGGAGAAATATGAGATGTTGGTGACTCTATTTCTCAACTCACTTGACTTGGCGAAGATGACATCAACACAACTCTTGGGTGATTTAATTATCAACGAGTTGTACAATAAGGATAAGATTGCGAAGAGTCCGAGGATGGAAAAGATGGCTCTGAGGAGATTGTTGAGACCCGAATATGTAAATCCGGATTCTCTGTGTAAACTGCACTAGTACAGGATCACGCTAGTACTCACAGTCAAACATAGATGTAATCACAACCATACAGACGCAAAAATAAAGGAAAACCTCAAATAATAATAAATCTCAAAGGTACAACATTATGGCCAAGCTTACAATAATCTAGCCGGAAGGGCTGAAAATCTAGTAGCGGAAAATCCAAAATAAAGTGTAGCTGCCAATCGACACGCCCACAAGCTTTCGAGTGGAGAACAAAGTTCTAATCCGCGAACTCGTCGAAGTAACCACCTTCTGGAACCTTCTGCTGATAATATTCCTCCTCAACTGAGCAACATAGGCATAAAGCTGTGAGTACATTGGTACTCAGCAAGTCGTTTGTAACAAATGAATGTAATATAGTATGTAAGGCTCACCAATAGAGGGCTGAAAGGTTAGTTTGCATAAAAGACATTTCTAGATAAATATGATAAATAGATTGAAAGCGAATTTTAACGGAAAACAATTATAATAAATAATCAATGGAGTTGAAGTAAATCACTTGTAGACATCCCATCCACAAGCTAAGCAAAAAATGAACACTTGTTCACCAACCAAACCATAATCCATAAGTTTAAATGAAAATACCACCCCTCGTGTGAAATCACCAAGTATTGTCCATGACCAAGGACGCAGCTATTCGAATAGTTTTATACTCTACAGAGATTGCACAACAGTATATATACGATGTGATGAACCTCGATCTCAGAAAATCACAACAAGGTCTTTATAAAGTTCAATTCCAACCTAATCTCGCCCGCTAGGGTTTCGCATCACACCCCCCTTGCGCCACATGGAAATCGGCAACCACATTAATCTCAATGGTGAGATTAAAATTGAAACATTCCAAATTAATCAGCCAGGTCTATCCCATACTAGACATGTGGTTTGCACGATAAAGCTCAGATCAATGACGCATAAAGTAAAGTCCTTAGGTCTACCCGGACGAGGCTACCATATCCCACGAAGTGAACCTACACTTCCCCCTTTACTGCACGATCATTCGCCTGAGTACAAAACCGAGTTTGTATAACCACGCCAATGACACACCAATATCATGACACAACTTTAATAAATGTGGCACCAACCACGGTTCTATATCTCGTTAAGTCAAATTTAATAATTCACATGTGACAATAAACCCCTCGTAAACATAAGCAAGGCTAAGCATGCTAATCGTACAACCCATGTGACGAATAACGTTGCATCACTAGTATGTTTTCCAACCTAGAGTGACAATGGTATCATGGGATTCCAAATTATCAAGGAGGACTAAGTTAAACGGGGCATTAATTACCAATACGGGGATTTCTAATTAAATAACGATGCAATGTAATTTAAAATAAAAATAATTAAATAATAGATTGTAAACTGGGTTCAACATAATCAAAGGACATGACTTGCCATAGTTATGCTCAGCGAGGTACTCGGGGTCTTCTGGCGTAGCTCCTGCTCCTACGGAATCGGAATCTAACGAGATAGAAAACGACCAAAATAACGAAAACACATAACATGATAAATAAATGAACTCCAAAAATCTTGAAACCAGAACCAAAAGCTAGAGCTTGATTTTAGATGAATTTATGAAAAGAACGGTGTCAAACGGAGCTAGGACGGAGGAGTATGGGCTCTCGAAAAATTAACCATAAAGGAAAATAGCTGAAATTCGAATAAGGCACTGTGCTATGGACCGGGTTCACGGGAGAGGGAAGGGTTCACGGTGGATCGGGTCTGTGGAACAGTGCATGGGCTGACGTGGCAGGCTGAGGTGGTGATATATGGCAGGTGACGTGACATGCTAACGTGGCGCTGACATGGCGCGGGTGACGGGTTTAAGCGTGACACGTGGCACGACACGTGGCCTAGGGCTGACATGGATTGCCACGTGGGTAGGACTGACGCGGCGGGTTGCGCGGCTATCAGCGCCGGTACATCGGACGGCTCGGGGAACAGATCGACGATGCATGGCTCGGGTGCGCTCCACGAAGCGTCGCGGCGTGGGCGTGGGCGTGGCACGGTGTGGGCACACGGACCAAGGCAGCGGCAGGCGGCTGCGTCCAGCGACTGAACGGGCGACGCGACGACAGGGACGGCGCGGGGGCTCACCGACACGGACGCAGTCAGCGGCTGCTCCAGCGGGGCGGGAGACGGGGAGGCGGTGACGGTGGGGAACTCCGGTGGCGGCGCCGGTGCGAGGACGGAGGCGAGGGCGTGCACATGAACCGAGGAAGCGGCGCGGTATAAGAACACGCGAACCGAGGGACTCCCGATCGGTTACGGCGCGGACGCGGACGCTGTTTGGGACACGTGGACGGCTGGATCAGCGACGCGTGGCGCGGGCGGCATCGGACGGCCACGGCAAGCAGGGGCACAACGGCTATGGCTACGCGATCACGCGCGAGTGCGGGGTGGCGGGGATGCTGCCGCGTGGCGAAGGCGGCGGATGTAGGATTAAGGATAACCGACTAGAGGGGGTTGAATAGGAGGTTTTAAAAAACTTAACTAAAATAAACAATTAATGTCTAGATGATCACTAAGCAATCAATTAAGTGATGAACAATTCTACACAATACGAGCAATTTTAAGCAATTGACACTAAGCAATAGAGAGCAAGAGCAATTACTATAATGAACAAGAAACAAGCACAATGAGACACTTGATGTTTTCACCGTGGTATCGGAAACTTACCGGTTTCCACTAATCCACGTTGAGGTTAGCCCGAACTAATCGGACCGACTCCACGAATTAAGCTGAAACACCTCGATCACTATCGGTAGCTCTTTCTCCGCTTCGGAGATGGCGAGCTCCAAACCACTCACAAACTTGCAGAGACTTCTTCACAATCTTCCTTGAAGAAATCACCGGCAATCAATCTTCCCGCTGTCTAGGTGCCGGCAAGCACCAAGAGAATAGACCACCAATTTCACTTAACGGCGCTCAAGTGCACAAAGGATCAACTAGAATTAAATGCACTCAAAAATCTCTCCAATAACTTAAAATGAATGCTCAAGAATGAAAAGAGAGTGGAGTGAATACTCTAGGGCTCAAATGAGTTCAATGAAACTTCAACAACCAGACCAAGTACAGGTGGGGGGTATTTATAACCTCACCAATCAAAACTAGCCGTTGTTGACAATTAATGCTGAAAATTCAGGGAAATCCGAATTACCGCTGTACAAAGTGCGGTATTACCGCACTCTACTGTAGCAAACAGTAAGGGCTGTGTCAGACGAACAGAACTAGCCGTTGGAATTTTGTGCGGTATTACCGCCATTGTCAGTGCGGTATTACCGCTCAGCGGTAGTACCGCAGGTCACTGCGGTATTACCGCACTGCGGTAGTTCCGCCATGCTATTACCGGTAATACCGATTGCTGTGCGGCTAAGTCTTGACTTGGGGGCTCTTTGGAATTTCCATACCGGAAAACAGTAATACCGCAGTACCATGCGGTACTACCGCACTTCGGTAGTTCCGCCGTTCAATTTTCGGTATTACCGATTCCAGAGAGTTGAAGTCCTCACTGGGGTGCGTTCTGGAATCTCCATACCGCACAAGTTCCGGTATTACCGCCTAGCGGTAATACCGCTGTGTATTTGCCGGTATTACCGCACTGCGGTAATACCGTTTGTGGGTGCAGTACTACCGATTATTCTGATGGGAGATCCCAGAGAGTTTTCAAGCTTTATTTTAAATCCATGTATGTTCCTAGATTGATCCAATGTGCACCAAACATGCTATCAAGCTACTTTCAACAATCCCTCTTAATAGTTCGGCATCTAACCTGTAATCCGGTCTTCCACCTTTACTCCTAAGACCGGTTAAATTAAAATAAACTCAACCAATTATGTACCTCATCTTCGATCTTTTGGCGTCAATAGTCTTTCCAGCTTGTTCTTTACCTTGCACACATGAGACTTTATCTATACAATCTTGGCACACACACATTAGTCACATGTTCATAATTCGTCATTAATTACCAAAACCATAATCTTCGCGGCCTAGATACTTTCAGCGGAGCGGGGGCATGGGTCGAGGGCAGGCGGCTAAAGCGTAGGCGGGCTGGATGGGCGCCACGTGGTGGGGCAGGGAATCGGGCGGCGGGGATTTTAAAAGGGTTTCCTTCTGCTTTTCTTTTTCCAAGTATTCAAATAAAATCTAAGAAGGCTGTAGAAAATAGCAGAAAAATCACAAAAATTCACCAAAAATACCCAAAAATTCCTTGAGACCTGAGGAACACAAATAAAATATTTTCAGCTTGTGTTAAAGTTCATTTTAATCATATTAAATTATTTCAAATTCTAAAAATTCATTTTAAGCTTAAGTTAATTCCAAAAAATTTATTTTTCAAAACAGAGCTTTATAAACTCCAGAAAAACATCATGTTACAGAGATGGTATTTCTCGTAAGTAGAATGAAGAAATTCATGAGGAGACATCCACACCAAAGTGGAGGCCAAGGATCAAGCAAAAAGGGGCGATCATTTGACTGCAACAAGCGCTATAGCAATATCCGTTGCTATGAGTGCGATGAGAAGGGACACATTGCCTCTCAACGCCCGACAAGAAAGGATGACAAGGGCAATCATCCAAGAAGAAGGAATTGAACTCCAAGAAGAAGATTTTCAGGCGGCTTCACAAAGACAGGAAGAACGAAACCCACATTGGAGAGTGGAATTTCGATGAGGAGTATTCAGATTTCGACTCCGAAGAGAATGAGTCTCCCAAGAAGAAGGGACTTGTTGGGATAGCAATCAAGGATGCCCCATCATTATTTTCAACTCCAACATGCCTCATGGCTAAGGGAGAAAAGTTAACAACTAATGATGATGATGATGATGAGCCTTCATATAATAAATTGATGGATATGCTAATTGACTTGAATGAATTTCTTGGAAAAAAAGTCAAAGTACAAAGATCTAAGGAGAGAATACCGCTCTCTAAAAGATTCTTTTGATGAGCTAAAGGAAGATCATGACTTGCTTCTCCAAGAAATATGAAGCAAATCCTCCTCTAGCATTGGAATTAATTGTGATATTCTTAATGATATGCATAGAATAGAAATTGCTAAAAATAATATTTCTACTTCATGTGAAGATTTGAATGCTATGTCTTGTAGTCCAAGTATTAATGACTTTGTTAATTTTTGTGATGAAGAACCTGTTATTGAAAATTGTAAATTAAAAGATCAAGTTGTTCAATTAAACAAAAGTTTACAAAGATGCTTCAAAGGTAAAGCCACCCTTGACAAATTATTGAGTAAGCAAAGGTGTTCATTCAATAAGGACTGATTTAGGTATGTGCCTAAAAAAGGCAAGAGGCCCTCAAAGAATGTCACAAGGTATTGGTAATTAAAACCAAGAAAATAACATAGCTTCCACTACTTTGTATGATTATTGTTATTTACTTAAGAAGTCAAGTAGTGGTAAGATATTGGCACTTCAATTTTAGGTGCGAAAAAGAATGTTATTTGGGTGCCCAAAGCCTTGGTCACTAACCTCTAACGACCCAAATAAATTTGGTTACCTAACAGAACTTGATTTTCTTTTGTAGGTGAACTACAAGACTGGTGAACGGCATTGGGTGTTGGATAGTGGATGCACTCAACACATGACCGGAGACCGGAAAATGTTCACCACTTTTGAAAATAGAAGCAACGAAAAGATTACTTTCGGCGATAATAGTAAAGGAAAGGTATTAGGATTGGGTAAAATCGCTATCTCCAATTACCTTTCCATTTCAAATGTATCTTTGGTAGAGTCATTGAATTTTAATTTGCTATCTATTGCTCAATTGTGTGATATTGGTTTAGTTTGCTCTTTTTCAAAACATGATGTCATTATTTCAAAAGAAAAGAATCAAGAAATTGTTTTCAAATGTTCTAAATTGGAAATCTTTACTTGGTAGATTTCAATTCAAATAATTCGGGTTTGAAAACTTGTTTGTTAGCAAAAACCTTTTTAGGATGGTTGTGGCATAAAAGGTTGGGTCATGTGGGCATAATTCAACTCAAAAAGCTTTTTAAAAATGATTTAGTGGTTGACTTGAAAGTTGTGAAGTTTGAGGAAAAACAAGCTTTGTATGCTTGTTAAGTCGAAAAATAAGTGGCTAATTCTTATCATTCCAAAAGTATCATGTCAATATCTAGACCATTAGAGCTCTTACACATGGATTTGTTTGGGCCAACAATCTACAAGAGCTTAGGGGGCAATACCTGATGTACATGGGTTATTTTCCTAAATGACAAAAGTGATGTCCCCGAGATTTTCAAAAGTTTTGCAAAAAGGGGGCCAAAATGAATTCTATCTTAAAATAAATAAAATTAGTAGTGATAATGGTTCCGAGTTCAAAAATGCAAAAAATTACATATTTTTGTGAGCAACATGGAATAAAGTACGAATTTTCTACAACTTACACTCCGGTGCAAAATGGAGTAGTAGAGAGGAAAAATCGTACATTAATTCAGATGGCTAGGACAATACTTGATGAATATAATACTTCCGACATCTTTTGGGCGGAAGCAATCAATACCACTTGTCATGCCATAAATCGCCTTTACTTACATCGACTTTTGAAAAAGGCTTCTTTTGAGCTCATCATGGAAAGGAGGCCGAACATTTCTTATTTTAGAGTAGTTGGATGCAAATGCTATATTTTGATTAAGAGTGTTCGGCTTTCAAAATTTCAAAATCGATGTGATGAAGGTTTTCTATTAGTTTATTCTTCAAATAGTAAAGCATATAGAGTTTTCAATAAAAATTCTGGTATAATTGAATAATCATGTGATGTACAAATTGATGAAACTAATGGTTCTCAAGAAGAGTAAGAAAATTTAGATACTGTAGGGGATGAAAGATTAAGAAGGGCGATGGACAATATGCAAATTGAAAACATGAAGCCAAAAGATGATAGAAGCAACTCTCCTTCTGCAATGCAAGTTGAACCTCCTACCTCTTCCACTCCAAGTATTATTCAAGTTCATGATGAAGAAAACAAAAAGTAACCTCAACCATTGAGGATTTACAATGCTTTATCAAAAGATCATCCAATAGATCAAATATTGGGTGGCGTGAGTAAGGGTGTTCAAACTTGCTCTAGATTAGTTTCTTTTTTTGAACAGTACTCTTTTGTATCTTCTCATGAACCCAAGATAGTAGATGATGTTTTAGATGACCCCGATAGGGTAAATGCCATGCATGATGAGCTAAACAACTTTTCACGAAATGATGTATGGAGTTTGGTGGAGAGACCCAAAAAGCACAACGTGATAGGCACGAAATGAGTCTTCTGCAACAAACAAAATGAAAACAAAATTGTGGTAAGAAACAAAGCAATATTAGTAGCTCAAGGTTTTACTCAAGTCGAGGGACTAGATTATGATGAAACTTTTGCTCCCGTAGCTATACTTGAGTCAATTAGAATCTTGCTCACGTTTGCATCATTCTTTGATATAAAACTTTATCAAATGGATGTCAAAATTGAATTTCTTAATGGAAAAATAACCGAATTTGTATTTGTTGAGCAACCACCCGGATTTGACAATCCAAATAATCCAAAGGATCCAAAGGCACTTTACGGACTCAAACAAGCCCCTCGGGCATGGTATGAGCGCATTCGAGATTTTCTACTTTCTAAATGATTCAAAATCGGAAAGGTTGATACCACCTTATTCACTAAAATTATTGACAATGAATTCTTTGTTTATCAAATATATGTTGATGATATCATTTTTTGTTCTACTAACCAATATTTTTACAAAGAATTTGGTGATATGATGTCTAAGGAATTTGAGATGTCCATGATAGGTGAACTAAGTTATTTTCTTGGATTTCAAATCAAATAACTCAAGAATGGAACCTTGATTAGCCAATCTAAGTATGCAAAAGATTTACTCAAAAAATTTGGTATGAAGGATGCAAAACCCATTAAGACTCTCATGGCAACCAACAGCCGTTTGGATCTCAATGAAGGAGGTAAGTCGGTAGATATAAAACTTTATAGATGTATGATAGGTAGTTTACTTCATCTTACCGCATCTAGACCCGATATTATGTTTAGCGTTTGCATGTGTGCAAGATTTCAAGCATCTCCAAAAGAGTGTCATTTAGTGGCCGTAAAGAGAATTCTAAAATATTTGAAACATTCCTCTAGCATAGGTTTGTGGTTCCCAAAAGATGCAAAATTTGATTTAACTGGATATTCGGTTTTCGATTATGCAGGTAGCAAAGTGGATAAAAAAAGCACATCGGGAAGTTCTCAATTGCTAGGAAGATCCTTAGTTTCTTGGTTCTCAAAGAAACAAAACTCCGTAGCACTTTTCACGGGTAGTTGTTGTGCACTATTGCTATGAATTAGGCAAACATTGATGGATTAAAGAATCAAATTTGATAAAACGCTTAACCGGATCATCAATCACACAATTATGCCCAAGAGTGGAAACTTCGATGTCATCAGAGGGCATGTCTGGAACTTGATTCGTTATGTTATAACAGGCACCAAATTTGATGTGATTGATTTCATGATTCGAGAAATGGATGAGTCTATGAATGACAGGAGCCGAAGGATAAACTTTGCACCTTACATCATGGCTCTCATCATTCACAAGACCGGATCATTTAGAGGCAGCAAGGGAGGTGTTCACAAGCTATACAAGCCTCCTGAGAAGACCCCCATTTCTATGCCTCCGCGTCCTAGTGCGCATTCTGGAGCTTCCTCCTCTTCTCAACAGCAGGGGGAGCAAGGGCCTTAAGGGGAAGAAGTGACAATGGCTCAGCTTTATGCTGCGGTCATGGGTCTGAGTGGTAGTATGACTACCTTGACAGATAACATGGCCACAATGAGCGGACATGTCTCCTCTCTCACCGAACAGTTCTCCTCTCTATCTGGTAGCATCTCCTCTCTCGACGATCGTATGATCCCTCTTGAGACCACCATAGCTCCACGCCACTACGAGCGCTGCCGGCACCGTCGTCGTGATGCTTCTCCTCAAGCCTAGCATCCGGGTGCTCAGGAGTGACTCTTTTTGGTACCTTGATGCTAAAGGGGGAGAAGGTGGACAAGAAGGAGGAGAAGAAAATGGAGGAGAAGAAGATCTTTTGCTATCTATTTATGTAATAGACTATGTGGTGTAATAACACTTTGAATGCTTATCTTCGTCGTACTTTGCTTATCTTCGTCGTACTTATTATCTGTGATGAACAATATTATCTGTGATGAACAATGTGCTATGTAAGGATCTCTATGCTTTTATATGCAATTTAAATTTCAGTTCATGATTGCTATTGTCTTGTAAAATCTCAATTATTATGGTCATTTGCTATCATATACTCTTAAAATTCATGATTGAAAAAGCCCCATTATATCTCTTGTTTATATATGCAATCCATGCACATATTTAGGGGAAGTGCTTTCAAAATTGATTCTAGAAAGAAATTGAATCACTTTAAACTTTGCATTAAAATAAAAGATTCAATTCTCCTTTCAAAAGTCAAAAAATCGAATATGCAACTTGTTCTCATTCGAGTTGTATATTCAAATCTTTCTTCTTACTAAAACTTAAAGGTGTTGACATCAATTACCAAAAAGGGAGAGATTGAAATCATCTAGGCTCCAAATTTTAGGGTTTTGGTAATTAACGACGATTTACGAATATGGGGCTAATGTATGTACTAAGATTGTGCATACAAGATTTTTCATGTAAAAGATGGACAAGAACAAGCTGCATGGAAAATGGACTTGGAAAGAAGCAAGACCTTTACATGAAATAATAGGACTTCTTTTAATTTTACCGGTCTTAGGTGAAAAGGTGGAAGACCAGATTATAGGTTAGATGCCGTACTATTAAAATAGATTATTGAAAGTAGTTTGATAGTATGTTTTAGTGGACATTAGATCAACTTAGGATCATGTATGCATTTGAAAATTAGTTTTAAAATTCATTGTGCTTTCTCAGTAAAAACGGTAGTACCGTAGGCCACAGTGGAACTACTGGAGTGTGGTAGTTCTGGCACACACACAGCGGAACTACCGGACTGCGGTAGTTCCGATTCTAACGCGGTACATTTTTTCCAGAGAGTACCCTCCCAGGGACTTACACTCAAAATAAATTTGTAGTTCCGGATTTTTAATTGTGAAACTACCACACTGCGGTAGTACCGCACGGTACTGCGGAACTACCAATTTTTGGTATGTTTTTTCGGAAAGGTACCCCAAGAAAAACTTAACTGGCCAGAAATCAGAAGTACCGAACTCAGCACGGCGGAACAACCGCAGTGCGGTAGTACCGCACTGACCAACGGAACTACCGCAATGTGGTAGTACCGCACTTATAACGGCGGTAGTACCGCGCCGAATTTCAAACGGCTAGTTCTAACCAACTGACATAACTGTTACTGTGTGCTACAGTAAAGTGCGGTAGTTCCGCACTTTGTACTGCGGTAGTTCCGATTAACCTGATTTTTCAGGTTAATTTTTTGCAACGGCTAGTTTTGGTTGTTGAGGGTATAAATACCTCCACCTGCCCTTGGACAGGTTGCTGAGTATGCATGGATCATATTTGAGCCTAGAGCATTCACTCCACTCTCTTTTTCTCTCTTAAGCATTCATTTTGAGTTGTGGAGAGATTTTCAAGTGCGTTCAATTCTAGTTGATCCATTTGCACTTGAGCGCGGTCAAGCAAACTTGGTGATCCATTCTCTTGGTGCTTGTCGGCATCTAGACGGCGAGGAGGTTGATTGTGTGTGACTTCTTCGAAGAAAATTGTGAAAAAGCCTAAGCCGTTTGTGAGGGGTTTGAAGCTCGCCATCTCCGGAGAGGCGGAAGAGCTACCCTAGTGATCGAGAAGTAAGGCTTAATTTGTGGAGCCGGTCCAAGAGCACTTGGGCTTTCCTCAACATGGACTAGTAAAGATCGATAAATCTTCGACACCACGGGAAAACATCGCTTGTGTCCTTGTGATCACTTCTCTCCCTCCTTTAGCTTTACATTATTAGTTGAGCTTTTGATATTTGCAATATATACTTGTGCTTGAAATTGAATTATTGTATCGATTGCTTAGAATTGCTAGAATTGTGTAGAAATTGTTCTTCAAGCAATTTTATCTTGTGTTAAATTGATAGTATTTGTTTCATTAAGTAAGAATTTTAAAAACCTCCTATTCACCCACTCTAGTCGGTTATCCTTGATCCTACACCTATGCCACAGTATGACCCATGAGAGCAGTGGAGGAGTCACTCGTACCTAGGCCTAGTAAGGGACCTACTGCTGAGAGAAAACTTCTCTGTACTAGATAGTATTAACATTGTGAATCAGTAATGAATTCTATTATTCTAGCACTGTATAAGTTGTGGATATTGTGTGGGTAAAATTGGGCACTCTTTGCAGAGATTAGACCAAATTATTTGAATATGTCGCTTCTGATTAATGAAGCTATGTCGAAAGGGGTGATACCTAAATCAAGGTATAAGGCTTTATTAGTTCAAATTTTGATTACCTAGAAGTGAGAGCTTGTTAATGAACAAAACCCCACCTAACAGAACTTCTTTATGAATATGTTTCAATTCAAATCAAATGTTTACAAATAAAACTATATGGATACTACTGATGATAGGTCCAAAGCAAACCTTCCTTGATAGACATTTCCCTTAAATCCTCAAATGCAGTATAAAACTTTACCACCTTGACTTGTTGGGTACGAATGTACCCATTATTGTATATTTTGGTTTAGACAATGATTTTTATAAAGAGGACGTGTCGGTAGATGATGAATACTACGACGGTGATGATTATATGTTTTAGGTTGATCGTACACTCAAGCGTTGCTTGTGGTGTGGCTTCCTTTTTTTGTCTTTCGTCAATAATATAAGTAAGTTTGGCTTGTAAGCCTTAAAACTCTGTAATCGACTGTTATTTTATACTTTGTGTAAGATCTTTGTTATGGTATTGTAATAAAACTAATTGATTGCCTATGCGTTGCTATGAATCTTTTTTTCTTGAAAAAAAAATCATATTCCATGTTCTAAAACTACAAAATAAAACCATCATCGTAGTTGGCTCATCAAATCATTCCACCGTCAGTTTTCAGTTGCTGTCAAAGAGTTATGTATGAGCTTAGAAAATTAAAGTTTCTTGGTATTACTTAGCTAATTTCTTCAAAAATTTCAGTCAAAATTTAGGGTGTATGATGCGGATGCAACTCTTTAGATTAACACCTAACTTCCTCTTCATCTCTAACCCTATCCTCTCTCTGCCATGCTGATCCATCCATCCATGACTGTCACCGTTGGATTCCTACTCAGGCCATGGTACACATGTCACCTCACTAGTGCCAATGAGGCCCACTAGAGCTACGTCGTCGCCGCCGCCTCCTCATCCTCTGCTCAAGTCTCCCCCACGCTCATCGCCATTGCCCCATTCGATGCCTTCTCGAAGCCACAACTTCCTCCTCTTCGTCTCAGCTGTCATTCCCTATGTCGCAGTCGTCAAAAACCAATTTACAAGACATGACAGATGGCGACTTCTTTGAGCATGCTTCTAATTCCACCAATCCGTCGAAATCATAAATGAGTCCTATGTGTCCTAATCCATCATCAGAATCGACTTTTAATGATAATTTCTAAATTTTAAGAATAAAACATTTCCTAAATATGATGCAAAAATCCTAATTAGGCATGACGTTCAATTTTCCTAATTTGTTTCAAGATGATTTTCCTTTTTTTTGTCTAAGTCATTTATTTATTTTATGTTGAATTAATTTTGAGTGTAATGTATCAGACATTAATACTTAAATATTCTTCAGCCTATTTTGGCCTAGCTAGCTGGCCCATTCGGCCCAGACACAGCCGGCCTCAAACCCCTAACCCTAATCTTATCTTCCCCCTCACTCTATCCTCTCACTCTTCTCATTTCCTCTCCACCGTTCACCACTCTCATCTCCTTCCCCTCCCTCTCTCTTTCTTTCTCTCATCAAGCGTTGCTCTCAGATCTACCGACACCGGTGGCAATCCCCACCGTTGATGGCCTACCCCACCTTCCCCTCGGTCTCCTCTTTTTCTCCCTTTGCCGTCGCCCCCTCCCTTCCTTTCTCTCTCTCTCCAACTGGGCCGCCTCCAAATTTGTTGTCATTGGTGGCTTTCCTAGCCACTGCGGCCTCCCTAGGCTGGCTTTCAGCCTACTTCACCTTGTCGCCATGTTCTCCCTCACCCTCTCACTTCATATCTCTCCACTCTCTTCCCCAGGTACCATTGGCCTAACACTATCAGATCTGGCATCTCCTCACTGCCAGCCACCCCCTCCTGATCTCTATCTTACTCCTCTATCCGCTTTGTAACACCCTGACTCAACCCTTAAGCCCGGAAAGCTACCACGACTCTAAAACTGTACCATTCACATCTATTGCTACTAGAATCCAGCAGCAATTTCTCTGTTCGACTCAACGACATGATAAGCACACATGCTTACCGGTGAGCATTGAGGTAACAAGTCCTAATTACCAACTGCCAAAAGAGGCATAATCCACACTATTCGAGACATTTCTAACAAGACATAATTTTAATGCTAACTACCTGAGCATACTATTAAAGTTGGATCAAGACAACTAGAGGTGATTTGTGAATTACTATTGCACATGGGAATGTACGAGTGCTATTCCTGCTCATGCATATCGCCTTCATCAAACACCTAAAAAAGCAATAAAGTAAGGGTAAGCCCGAAGACTCAACAAGTACACAATAAAACAGTATCATCAATTTAGCAATTCAATCAATTCGATGATTGTGAACTGTAAATCAATTCTATGACTGTGAACTGTAAATTAAATGCACGATTGTAAATTGTAAATCAATACCGCTGTAACTATAGCATTGTCTGTGTCACTGTCTGTATCGCTGTTTTGTATCACGTTCATGCCATGCAATGCAATGCAATGCATTTGTACTGTAGTTTATACCGGTATAACGTAGTATCCACCCATTGATAGACCACTCAATCCTCGTCCTCTTTTATACGGGGATCCAACCTCCACTCCCGTAGAGTTCTTACCAAAGTAGGCCCTGTTACTCTATGTATGAGTATAATGCATGATGCACATGCTTTCAATGTTAGTATTTAATCATAAGTCGCACTCTCAATGTATGATTAGCCCATAATCCTGTACATCATCTCAAATATTGTAATTCATGGCATGGCAACACAAGTAGCAAACATTCACTATAATTTATTGTTCTAGTATGTACTTGCCTGTCAATATGGCAGATGATGCGCGAATGGCACCGAGCTCGAACCACCACCTGAACAAACATTAACCATTTCAATTTATCACTAACACGACACATATACAAGCATACGGCATCGCTCTACGCATAACCCAATATAGCCAAATCCTGTCACTGGACATCCTCTCGCTGTCTCGGTGTTTAATCGACATACTAATTCATGCGAGAATCAGTAAATAATGAAAAAGGGTTTTTGAACTGTTACACCGATGACTGGATCAGGGCACGATCTGTCGCTCTTTGGCTGGACCTGACAGATCTAGCGTCGGATCAGGATCTCCCCTTTCTCTTGTTTTTCCTCTTCCCTTTTTTTTTCTCTCTCTCCTTTTTCCCTTTTTTTTCTTCCCTCTCTCTCCTTTTCTCACGCCCGACAGCTCCTCCTTTTCTTTCTCTTTTCTTCCCTCTTTCTTTTCCCTTCCCCTTCCCTCTTCTTTCTCTTCTCACGCCGCTAGCTCCTCCTTTCCCCCACTTCCTCTTTCCTTATGCCACTAGCTTCTCCCTGCTCCTCTTCCCCCATGCCGGCGCCCCTCTCCTTCCCTTCCTCTTAGTCGGCACCTGGCTCTCCCCTAACTCCCTCAATGCGGCATGCGGCTAGGAGGGCAAGGGGGAGGCGACGGCAAGCCGCGAGGTGGGCGGCGGCAGCAGTAGCAGGAGGAATGCGGGGACGGGTAGGAGCAATGGCGTTGGCGGATGGCGAGGCTTGCAGGCGGGAGCAGCTGGAGGGCGATAATCGGTGACGCTGGAGGCTGGCGAGTGGCAGCGCCGACGACTAGTCAACAGTGACAACAAGTGCACGTGGGGTGGTAGAGGTGGTAGCAATAACAAGGACGTCGACATCGACGACTAGGTGACGGCAGCCACGTCGCAGTAGCAGGAGCGAGCAAAGCGCAGGTGAGACGGCAAAGACTGCATGGGGAAGAGGCAAACCCGACTTTTGCCTCCTCCCTCCCCCTCCTGGCTCCCCTTTTATGGGGGTGGCATCGGTCGGACCGGGCCTCATCCAACCCAGGTACTACACTCTTCCCTTGCATCGCCGACTTGATCTACCGGCGTCGGTGCCCTCCGCTGCCGTTGGCCTTCTTCTCAGCCCCCGGGGCCTTGCCACTTCCTCCACCGATGACGGTCGGCACGGGCTCGCCAACCCCTCCCCTGATGGCTATAATCACCACATGCGCGACTACCCTTTGGCCGCCGACGCCACCCCCATATGACGTTGACTGGTGGCCTTGTAGCTGTGCCAGTTCTGTCCGACCCACGTGACTATCGCACCCTCGACAGCGGCCTTCCATTTCTCTTCCGCATGAGCTACATGACACCTCTGCTGGCTCTAGATCCTTCCCTGAGCTCGTTGATGTCGAATATAACCTTTCACGAGTTCACTGACGCAGTTGTGGCTTCCTCAAGCTATTAGCGTGGATATGGGCTTCCCCATGCTCCTAAGCTCATCTGCTAGGCTTTGGAGAGAGGGGTGCTCGGGGGAGGAGAAGATGGGGTGTGAAGCGGAGGGAGCCAGGGACTTGGGAGGCATTGGAGGCAGAGTGCTTGTTAGCATGTGTGGAATACGGACGTGGAGGTAGACGAATCACTACCACCACTGGATCAGGAGTTGGGGTGCATCCATATGTGTGGTGGACTGACTTACCAACTCCCTCTAGATGGCATTATGGGTAATTATTTTTAACTTTAAGGGGTACTTTTTTATGGTGAAAACGAACGACGACCACCAACTCCTATTCTTATAACAGTAAAGAAGGGATTTTTTCTATGGAGAGAACAAACGACGACAACCAACTCCTATTTTTATAATAGTAAAGAAAACATAATGTTTATCACTCTACAGGCAGCAGAAATCCTGTATAGTTGCGTGATTATGGAGATTCTCGATAAATCGGGGGGCCCTACACGGCTACCCTGTTGGCATGGGTTAGAGAATGTTGGGCATGAAGAGCACATTGTGGTGTGACACCAACAAAACAACACAGTGGGGCTCAAATCTAGCCCAGCGGGGGCATGGTCGAGTGCACCGTCATCCTCTTCTCTCATTCCTTCATCGTGTGGTTTCCTAGATATATTAGGTGGGTTCGGGAGGACTAAAGTTGACTTTGGCTTATGTTTGCTACAATAACTATATTTTAAACAATGTTATTTAAGATGTGTTTATAGATAAATTGTAGTACAAGCTGTACCAAGTTCAACTATACCGACCAAAATCCCATGCGACTATTTTCCTCTGGGTACTACCTCTCGCGAACAGTTCAAAATTTTAAAATTTCAGCCGTTATAAGCCACAGCCTAAGAGAACCCACCCATTATTTGGTAGAGTTCTTTTCGGTTTTTGACTTAGAACTTATGTTTTCTCTTAAACAAATAAACGAGACAGCTTCTCCGCCATCGTTTTAAAAGTGGTTTATCGCGACAACATTTTTGAAATGATTTATCGGTATTCGGTTCGTTCATATAAGCTTTCGTGGTAGGGCAAAAAACTAAGCCGTAGTAGAAAAGAACTCACTCTTTGATTAGGTTTTGTTTGATTGCTGAAAATACGATGAAACAGCTAATGAGCCTGTTCTTTTTGGCTGCGGCTTATGGTTTTTGGCTGAAATTTTTGAATTTTAGCTGTTTGCGATAGAGATTACGGAGAGAGAGATACTCACTTGCGATTTTGGATGATACAGATGTTGGGCTTTTAATGTGTACTATAATTAACTTGTAGTCTCCATCTTAAAAAATATTTCGTTTGAAAGTTAGGTACGGTAGCAAAAACCAAAAACCGTTTTGAGAAGCTGAAAAGAACAGACCCAACGTTCCATCAATTAAACTAATTATTAGTTTTAGTCATTGTTATGTGGACAATTTAAGTGGTTTTTATATATTCAAAATTATCTGTATCCGTGTGTTCATATTCGAAAAAATCATGAAAACAATAGCTGTGAGCGTGATCTGTAGCCAATCCATACGGCTGACCCGTGAGTGTGCGTGAGTTTGGGGCTAGGTACGAGTCTGTACTCTGTAGCCAACGTTCCACAAGCCAGAAAGGCATGAATATATAAAAAGGGGCTAGGTGCGTGAGTGTGCGTAACTTCCCCATCTCTCCGAATTCCCGCCCGCTCTTCCAAATTCTCTCGAAATTATCCATTTGTATTCCGATTTGGGCGGCTACGGTCAATTGGGAATCCAAAAGGACCGGGCCGCCACAGAATTCTTCTCCCATAGCCGTCTTCCTCCTCCGCTCTACTGGGCTGGAGTGGAGCGGAGATCCATCCGGACTTGGATTGATTTCTTTTGTTGGTGACGAACCCTACCTAGCTTGCTTGGATTGCTAGGGGGAGGGGGTTGTTGGTTCGGGCGGCAAGATGAGGCTGCTGCGGGTGGCGACGTGCAACCTGAACCAGTGGGCGATGGACTTCGACACCAACCTCCGCAACGTCAAGGAGTCCATCGCCCGGGCCAAGGCCGCGGGCGCCGCCGTCCGCGTCGGCCCCGAGCTCGAGCTTACCGGATACGGCTGCGAGGACCATTTCCTCGAGCAGGACACCGCCGAGCACGCGTGAGTTTTTTCTCGTCCTTTCTGAATCTTCACGGTTCTTTTAACTGGCGGATTGCTGGTGGAAACCATCATAGCCTACTGTTGATTTTGGACCTATGAGTTAGACAAAGCAGATATAACAGTAGCTGTGAGCTACTTTGAATAATCTCTTCATGTGGTAGAAAATCTTCTCACGATTACAATGGAATTGGTAAGGCGTTCAGACATTACAATGGAATTTAACTGAATTGGGAACCAGAACCGATTATTGATGATAGAATAGTACCTGCTATTTTCTTTTCCGAGCATAGACATCTTACAATTGGAGATTGAGATTTCAACTGTCTTTTTTTTATCGGAATGGAGATTTTAGTTGTTTAATATGTCTTAGATTTTACCGTTTCGGTTTGTATTGGCACATATATTTCTTCTCTTTATATTCTTCAGATCAGGGAGATCTTTATCTTGGCACATATATAGAAATTCTTTTTGCATGAATGCACTGTTAAGTCAAATACCCGAGTATCACAACACTCCATTAGGAAGTTTTGTTTCTCCATTACTAGTTAACTCCTTTTTGTATGGAAATTCATTGTGTGTAAATTGCTAATTGAAATGAAAGGAATCGGGTCATTTCTGTGGAAGTATGAGGATTCTTTAGGAAGTGTTGAACCTCTCTCGAGGCCGCACAAGTATATATATAGCTGGCTGAACCGCCAGATCTATTACAGGGAGTATATCATACATATCTCGGTTGCCATACTTGCCATATCTATATTTGGATACAATCTTTATTTCCTATACAACAGATCAATCTATTTCCATACATAGACAGCAGTATAAGGCAACCGGATGTGCAGGATTCACTGTCGAGATACAAGTATATGGTATATCAATCATACCTTATTTAACAGGCCCCCTCAATTACTACTTTCTTAAGTTGAGATTGTGCTTAAATTCTTCAAGTTTTTGTACTGACAAGGGCTTGGTAAATCCATCTGCAACCTGATCTCCTGTGGGTATATATCTTACATCTAATAATTTCTGATTTACTCTTTCTCTGACAAAATGATAATCCACCTCAATATGTTTGGTTCTTGCATGAAACACTGGATTTTCTGAAAGGTACTTAGCTCCCATATTATCACACCATAATGTAGCAACGAAAGGAGATCTTATGCCCAGCTCATAAAGAAGAGTTTGAACCCACATAATTTCGGCTGTAGCATTTGCCATTAACTTGTATTCTGCCTCAGTGCTGGATCTTGACACCGTTGCTTGTTTTCGTGCACTCCATGATATGAGATTATTTCCTAGGAATACAGCAAATCCTCTAGTTGATTTTCTGTCATCAGGACAGCCAGTCCAATCTGCATCAGAGAAGGCACTGACAAGCATACTAGTTGATTTATTTATATGTAGCCTGACACCCATGGTGTGCTTTAGGTATCTTAGAATCCTTTTAACAGCAGTCCAATGCGGTATAGTTGGTGAATGTAGATATTGGCAGACCTTGTTAACAGGAAAAGAAATATCTGGTCTAGTCAATGTTAGATATTGTAAAGCACCAACCATGCTTCTATACCTTGTGGAATCCTCAGGACTAAGTGGATCACCTTGAGCTAATATTTTTTCTGATGTTGACATAGGAGTGCTCACAGGCTTACAATTCAACATGTTGACTCTTTTAAGCAGATTAGCCATATACTTCTCTTGTGTCAGGAGAATACCTTCTTTAGTTTTCTTGACTTCAATTCCAAGGAAGTAATGGAGATCACCTAAGTCTGAGTGCAGATTCTTGTTTGAGATCCTGCAGTAGCACTATTGTTGCATTCATAGAAGAACTTGCAACTATTATATCATCAACATAGATAAGAATAAACATACTAACATTCCCTTTATTATAATAGAATAAGGAAGTGTCGGCCTTGGATGGGTAAAAACCAAGTTTTTGAAGTTTCTCACTGAGTTTTGAATACCAAGCACTAGGAGCTTGTTTGAGCCCATATAGAGACTTATCTAGTTTGCATACATGATTGCACAATGCCTTATCCTCATATCTGGGTGGTTGCCTCATGAAAACTTCTTCCTCTAGAATGCCATGAAGAAACGCATTCTGCACATCTAGTTGGCGAAGGCTCCAACCTCTAGATAATGCAATAGACAAAACAAGTCTAATAGTAGCAGCCTTGACCACAGGACTAAAAGTATCTTCATAATCTATACCATACCTTTGCTTAAAACCCTTTGCCACTAATCTTGCTTTGTATCTATCTATTAACCCATCTGATTTTCTCTTGATTTTATGGACCCACTTGCAATCAATTATGTTCATATTCTTCCTTGGAGGAACTGGATGCCAAGTCTTGTTTTTCATTAAAGCTACATATTCAGCATCCATTGCTTCTTTCCAATCTTTGTTCTGTAGAGCTTCATATAGATTCTCAGATTCACCAGTTGATGTAAGGAATCCATACCTAATTCTCCCATCTGTATACTTGATTCTCCCATCCGTGAAAGTCACAGGCTTAGCAATACCTCTTTGAAGTCTTGTTATTGGTCGATGCTCAGCAGCAGGAGTGACATGACCATCCGCAGAGGGTCCTGCGGCGGGTCCTGCAGTGCTCGGCGATCCAGGTGACAACTCCAACTCATGTTCTCCCTCGGTCGGCAATACTTCAGCACTTGTTTGCATCGGAGAGAATGTTCTGGGACGTCGGCTGTACACCTGCATAACAGGTGGTCTGGCTTGGAGGCTTGGCTGTACAATAGCAGCAGTATCTTCAGGAGCTGAAGTAATTTCTGCAGTAGAAGAAGTACCAGCAGGTTCAGCAGGTTCTAGGTCCATGTCTGCCCCATCAAAAATCTGTGTTTCTGCATAAACTTTACTAACAGAGTTAGGAACATTAGCAAATTGATCAGCTGGTATTGTTTGCTCCCCCTGGTGATCAATAGAATGCAACAGGTTTAGAGGAAAGAGAAGAATTTCAGATCTGAGTCTAGCTCCTGCATTTGAGTGGAGTTTAGAGAAAGGAAAGATTTCTTCCTCAAAAACAACATCACGAGATATATAGACTCTTCCAGTGGAGATATCTAGACATTTGAATCCTTTGTGCATGTTGCTATAGCCAAGAAAAGCACATTGCTTAGAGCGAAATTGCAATTTGCGAGTATTGTAAGGACAGAGATTAGGCTAACATGCACATCCAAAAACACGGAGGGATGAGTAATCTGGTTGGACTTGAAAGAGACGTTCCAAAGGAGTTGTGTCAATTACTCTACTAGGTGTTCGATTGATTGAGTAAGTGGTAGCAATGAAGGCCTCATTCCAGAATTTTAAGGGCATGGGCAAGGAGAGCTAACCCCACTTCTACAATGTGGCGATGCTTTCTCTCTGCAGACTCATTTTGCCGATGCGCATGAGGGCAGGACACATGATGGGATATCCCGACCTTTTTGAAAAAGGAATTAAGTTTCTCATATTCACCACCCTTTCATCTTCCCGAAATACTCAGGAATCGTCATGGCACCCTTCTGGGTGCTAGACAGAGCCATGTGAGTATTCACCGCACGGGCCCTGGTTTGCGTTGCAAACATGTCTTCTATTGCCTTCCAACTGTTGCTGTGCTTGTCATGGAGACAACATGAGTCAAGATCTCCCTTGACAGTGTGGAGAGAAGATAGCCAAGGACTTGCTGATCAAGTGCCAGTCATTTGGCATACTCAGGATTCGGCACTTCTGCAGTCTTGTCATTGATCTTGGTAATGATCTTCTCACTGGGCGCCGCCAAAGTTCCATCAAGATATCCGGTGAGTTGGGCACCTCGGATTGCTGGGAGCACCTGTGCCTTCCAGAGCATATGGTTGCTCCTTGTTAGTTTTTCTGACATCGGATGGCCAAGAGACTGACTCATGGCTGGGGAAGAGGAGACTCCATTTGCCATAGATGCGATTTTTGTTTAGAGGAATGGCTCTGATACCATGTGGAAGTATGAGGATTCTTTAGGAAGCGTTGAACCTCTCTCGAGGCCGCACAAGTATATATATAGCTGGCCGAACTGCTAGATCTATTACAGGGAGTATATCACACATATCACGGTTGCCATACTTGCCATATCTATATTTGGATACAATCTTTATTTCCTATACAACAGATCAATCTATTTCCATACATAGACAGCAGTATAAGGCAACCGGATGTGTAGGATACACTGTCGAGATACAAGTATATGGTATATCAATCATACCTTATTTAACAATTTCTAGCTTGAACTAACTTACACTAGTCACTAGCTTCTGTAAGATATTTATCTTCCAGCCGTAAATGATAGTTTTTTTTAACGTAAAGGCAGGAGTGTTGCCTTATCAATTACAGAGGGAGAAATAAAGGCTGTAAATAGTATTTTAAGTAATCCCTTTTCGCTATATTGTTTTTGTGTGCTATTCAAATCATGCATATGAATCTTGAATTCATATATTGACTTCTTGAATACTTATTGCACAAGAACTGGTAGTTCCAAAGCATGACAGACAACTAACTGATCCCTGATTGAAATCCTGTTTGAGGATTCACATTGTATTTAATAATAAAACAAGTTAATGAGTTGTGTTTAAGTAAATGATGCCATCATTTTAGCTTGGAAGAAGTGCTGGATATGCAGTGCTTATTTGGAAGGCATTATATTGTTCTGTTGCAGAGTTTAAGCATGCACATATCTTTATGCATTGTTTTATATTATACCAAGCAGCGTTAATCAACCTCCTGTATGAATTTGCAGATGGGAGTGCCTGAAGGACATTTTGTCTGGTGACTATACAGACAACATCTTGTGCAGCATAGGAATGCCTGTTATTTTCAAGAGTGTACGGTACAACTGCCAGGTTTTCTGCTTAAATCGCAAGATAATTATGATTCGACCAAAGATGTCCCTTGCAAATGATGGAAACTATCGGGAATTTCGGTGGTTTTCTGCTTGGACATTTAAAGAGGAACTTGTTGACTTTCAACTACCTGTTGATGTCTCAGAGACTATATCCCAAGAAACTGTGCCTTTTGGTTATGGTTACATTCAATTTCTTGATGTGTAAGTACTAATGCTTAAATTAGTTTTTTTTTCTGATTATGAACTTGTGATTTCAGCTTGATGCCTTCCTAGTGAGCATACTGGATAGAGCATCATTGTTTAAGGGGGTTAAAAAGCCAATACCAAGAACTCTAGTTAGACATTTTCTAAATCGAGTTCGATATAAAAAAAATAATATGAAATATTCACTTTGTTAGTGATCTTCCAAATCACAACTCAATAAGCATTACTAGAAGTATGCAGCTTACTGGGTGCTACGTGCGGTATTGCAGTGGTGCGCTACATCACCGTGGGTATTGTAGCAATGCATGAACAATACCATGTGATACTGTAGCTGCTGTTTAGGGATATAATCTTATGCATATCTTTATACTTGGAATAGTTAAATGTATATCTTTATATTAGGAATAATTAGATGCATATCTTCATATTAGGAATAATTAGATGCATATCTTCATATTAGGAATAATTAGATGCATATCTTCATATTAGGAATAATTAGATGCATATCTTCATATTAGGAATAATTAGATGCATATCTTCATATTAGGAATAATTAGATGCATATCTTCATATTAGGAATAATTAGATGCATATCTTCATATTAGAAATATATAGATGCATATCTTTATATTTAGATAATATGGATATGATATTATCTTTAGTTGATTGGTTGCATTAAATTGTGTTAGTTTCTATATTTTTAGGGGCTAACTTCATGTATATAAAGAGAGGAGCCGCGCCATTCATAATCAAACAATGAACAATCAAACAAGTCTCTAGTCTTCCTTTTCTTCTAAAGCTAAGTCTCAGAGCCTCTCTACCACGTCAGGGAAGAGAGCCTTGCTGGTGGCTAGATGAGGGCGACCACCCTACCTTCGGTCCTCGGACCTGTACCCAACCACCAACCACAACATTAGGTATCAGAGCCACTCACTATGGCTTTTGTTGCTGATGAAATCAAACAATGAACAATCAAACAAGTCTCTAGTCTTCTTTTTCTTCTAAAGCTAAGTCTCAGAGCCTCTCTACCACGTCAGGGAAGAGAGCCTTGCTGGTGGCTAGATGAGGGCGACCACCCTACCTTCGGTCCTCGGACCTGTACCCAACCACCAACCACAACATTGGGTATCAAAGCCACTCACTATAGCTTCTGTTGCTGATGAGATCAAGGCCATGAGAGACGACTATGCTGTCATCCTTGAGGCACTTGCGGACATCGAGAGGCTTGTATTGGAGTACAAGGCGAAGACTGGTGACGGAGAAGGCACAACATGTTGCTGCAGTTTCTGAGTTCCCATTGCTGTCATCGGCGTTGGTCCCGCTATTGCCTTCACCAACGACGACTTCTCTCCAAGCTTCACTGTCTTTGGTTGCACCTTTGGTGCCTTCGTCGAGGAGGAAGGTTGTTGCATTCCAGCGGCAGTCTTTCCGCACAACCAGTAGACGCTGTGCCATAGGTGATGCGGGGCGCGGCAGCTAAGGGGCTAGCCCCGATGGAACGTCCTTCCCACCATCATCATGCTCCATGGCAGAAGGGGCGTCACTGCTGTCCTATGTCGGTGGCCCATGTCACCTTCATCTTCCTCGATGCCACATCATGCTAAATTGCTTCTTTGGTCTCTATACGTCGGTGTCACTGATCTGCTCTCAAGTCACCTAGCACCGGTACCTGTTACCTAGGATGCCCTGATACGCGATACGAGTACGGTGATACGGATACGATGATACGATATTTTCCAAAAACAAGGATACGCCGATACGGCAAGTGTGTGTGTGTATATATATGTGTGTGTGTGTGTGTAGAGTTGAAAATAAAAAATTGTAAACAGGCTATGAGAGGGAGAAACTGATATTACCTTGATGAATTGAATGTTACAGACTAGTTTTCTTCTTTAGCCTCTTCAACTTCACTCTGAAGCTGCTGAAGGATAGCTATTGTCACATTTGGACACATTCTGATCCTGGCATTGGATTTTTTAGGGCCTGTTCTTTTTGGCTGTGGCTTATCGCTGTTGGCTGAAATTTTTGAATTTTTGCTGTTTGCGACAGAGATTACGGAGAGAGAGATACTCGCTTGCGATTTTGGATGGTACAGATGTTGGGCTTTTAACGTGTACTATAATTAACTTTTAGACTCCATCTTAAAAAAATACTTCGTTTGAAAGTTAGGTACTGTAGCAAAAGCCAAAAACCGTTTTGAGAAGCTGAAAAGAACATGCCCTTAAGCAAGTGTGCTTTAACTCTATAGTAGCTTCCACAGTATTCCCAAGCACAATACTTGCATCTGAATCGCACATTTCCTCCACCACCTGTAAATCTCTCTAGAATATCAACGTGCTTCTACAACGGCTTGTTGTTTACATCAATTGGATCCATCTCCTAAAATAGCTAGATGAGGGCAAGAGCTATACCCTCTGTCTTGGGATCCGTACCCAACCACCGACCACAACACCGGGGAGACCAATTCTTACACAAGAAAGGGATAACTCAGCTCATTATTCTCTACTACAAACTTGATACAACAGGAAACTCACACTTTATTTAGTAAATTTATATGTTATGTGTGATTGATAATTTATGCATTTCTTGATGGTACTGAACTGTTTAATTATCTGGTTAAGTGATTATTTTATTATATCTTTGATTTTCGTTGCTGATTTTTCAGATCTTTGGCTGCTGAAACCTGTGAAGAACTCTTTACTGCAAATGCTCCTCGGATTGACCTAGCATTGAATGGTGTTGAGGTTTTCATGAATGCAAGTGGAAGCCATCATCAGTTAAGGAAGCTCAATCTTCGGATTGATTCCATAAGAAACGCAACCCGTTTATGTGGTGGTGTTTACATGTATGCTAATCACCAGGGTTGTGATGGTGGCCGTGTTTATTATGGTATGTCAAAATGCTGCTATTTTTGCTATAAATATGTTTTAGCATTATCTGATCTATGATAAACTTCAATTTTGTCTTCTTTAGACTTCAAAACTGCGTACCACCTTGTTATTAGTACCAGTGGCACATTTAGGTCTCCTGTTATTCTTTTTGCTTGCCTAAAAATGGTCCTTGCCGACTGTGGTAAGCCGGCACGAAAATGTGTACTGTTCACCCGAGATTGTTGACCTGAATGCCTTCTGCCTCCCATCATTTGTCGGAGGTTGCAACATAACTGTGGGGAGGAGGACACACTGCGGAGCAGGAGATGTTAGATTACTTGTTAGCATTCGAACCTCAGAGTTACTTGCGGAGGATGGGGCGGGCTGGGGAACATTTCCAGTTCTAGCGGTTTGCGGTCTGGTGGTTTGCGGCAGACAGGCAACGGGCTTGGGGGTTCTTCAAAAGAAGAGCTTATGATTGGAATTTTTAAGTGTTCCGAAATAACCTTTCTGTTTAGATATACCTAATGGATGTTGACGGCTGTGGTAAAAACAGACAGGTGGTAACCGTGATGGTATTTTACAAAGACTGAACATTAAGTGATATTTTACTGAACTGGCACTATAAAGTGCTATGGTGAAATTTTCCAAAATTTTTTTACCACAAGATGCAGTGCTGATGTATAATGTTTTTCATTTTAAGGTTTTTGAATGCCATGTATCAGTCAGCCCTCTGTTCCTCAATCTGGCAATAGTTATGTGTTTCATTTGTTCTAACTTCTAAGATATTCTGAATGCTCCCACTAGATGGTTGCTGCTGCATTGCTGTGAATGGGGATGTGGTTGCCCAGGGATCGCAATTCTCGTTGAAGGATGTTGAACTGTTGGATGCTCTGGTAGATCTTGATGCTGTAAGTTCTAGCTCCTTTACATCATAGTTGTAGTTCTATAATGCTGTTAGTGTTTCCTATTCTTTTTTTTTTATGTTTAGATGTACAAAGTATGGTTTCTCCTTCACAATTGGTTAATTTTCCTTTCAAGCTATGCTCGCACAAGCAAGCAATTTCTGCTCACTTCTGTAAATTCTTTTGCTTCCTTTTCTTGGTTAAGTGTGGAAAGAATATTTGCTAACAAGTATTAAATTATTATAGGTATGATATTTTGTTCAGTGATATCTCCATTCTATGGTTAATCTTATTCTTGTCTTTTTTTTATAAAAAATATATTCTTATTGTGATATGCCTATTTGCAGTTCTCCAAAGTCATAAATTCTGGCTTTGTTCTTCTGTATTTGTTGAACAAATTTTTTTAGTTCTTGTAGCTGCTGATTTATCTTTCTTGTAGCTGCTGATTTATCTTTGATGTAAATATATGGATTTTATTCTTGCATAATTGAGCATTCTTTTGTGTCACCAGGTATCAAGTTATCGAGCATCTGTTTCTAGTTTTAGAGAGCAAGCAAGTCACATAACAGCTGTTCCTTTTGTTAAGGTACCATATAAGCTTTGCCAGCAATTTCGGAATGGAATGGTTCCAACTGTTCCAGTTGAGGTTAGTTCCCATTTCTAGATTTGATCTATTTCTGGTGTGCAGTGTTTAATATTATTTGGTGTGTCTAAAAGAGATGTGATTTTTTTAGAACTGTACTAGCTAAATGCATGGGCTTTGCTACGGATCAAATAAGAAGACTTCTAATTAGCGGTTAAAGACTAAATATAAAACCAGAATGCACTAGCATGTTAAGAACAATCTACTAAACGGTCTCTTTTGGCAGATCAAACAATCTACAAATAGGGCATGTCTGGCAAATTCTAATCTATGACATATAATTGACAAATATAAGGCCAAGGAGAGGTGTAGATGTTACTCACCTATATGGATGATGAACCACGGTGCAAGGGCGTGGGATTCTGCTTCTTCGTTTGCCTTCTATTATGTTCTATTGCTCCTTGCTAGTTCTTGCCTTCTCTGCACCCAGCGGGTGGGGCAGCGCAGCTTGCAGTGGAGAAGCAGGCCATGCATGCAGTCTCGACTCTCGAGCATGTGGTGTTGTGAGGGCCGGTGTTGGCGACGAGGGGAAGAGATCGAGGCCATGCAACAACATGCAGCTTCATGTCTCGCTCGATGAGAAAGGGGCACCAAAAGCGGTGGTGATGTTTGGTGTTACAAGGTGAGGAAGAATGGAAATATGAAATGTTAAATGTATTGCAATAGTAGCCCATAGGGTTATATATAGTACATAAGACATACAAGAACCCAAACCCTAGATAATAGAAAATGGCCCACATACCCTTAACACACATCTCAAATGCAAAGCATATGCAATAGCATTGCATTTGAAAGGGTTGACACTAATATAGGGAAAATCCAAAATCCGTATCTTGAAGATGTCAGCGTGTAGCTCTTGAAAAATTGTGTCGAAAAGATCGTCTCATTTGAAATCGTGCGACAACCTATAAAGCACAAAGTGCAAGGGCCGAGAAGGTAGAGGTAAGTGGGAGCAAAGTCGATCGCGGTAACACGAGGAAGAGGATGTGGAAGGTGACACAAGTAGAAAGAGTTGTCAAATCAAACCGAAGAGGAAGATAGAAGCATAGCGGTACAAGTCAAAACTCAAGACAATGGCGGCCCTGTGCAAAAGAAGCGCAACGAGGCGCGACGCAGAAGAAGCGTAGCGGCCTTAGAAGCTCGGGGCAGCGTCTCAAAGAGAAGTGACGGCATTATAAAGACTTATTCGATCTGCGGCGGCTCAGAGAAGAATGGCGGCTACGGTTATGCAAAAGGAAGGAGATGACTACACTCATCCGAGAGGATGGACCATGGCTAGCAAAGCAATCGGTCGATTGACAAGGAATTTGTGGACTCGCATGGTTTTGACGAACTGTAAGAGATATGGCAATGAATTTGGATCGACGCAATGGAAGACGCAAAACGAAAAGGACTCAAAGGACAACAGATAAGCACAGCAATAGTACTATGCCTTCATATTCCCCTCCCATCTCTCTTTGCCCCTCCCTCTTTCTCTGGCGCAGCTCGGGCGGCCGGGGGAGGAGACGGCGGGTGACGGGGCGGCAGAGGAGGCGGCTCCCCAGGGTCGGGTGCGGTGGGATCCGGCGGCGGCGGTCATGGGAGCGGTGGCGTCGGCCAAAAGGGGAGGGAGCCCGGTGGAGAAGACCGAAGACGTCGTCGGCCGGGCGGCAGCCGCCGAGGTAAGCGCGGTGATCTGTCGAATCTGCCGGGCGGCGCGACTTCAGCGCCAGCGCGAAGCGCGGCCGGCGGCATGAGCGGAGGCCTGGATCCACGCGAGGAGGCGGTCGGAGCGTTGGACGGCGGCGGTCGGAACTGAGGCGACAATGGCTGGATCAAAGACGATAGCGTCCGCATCTGAGACGGCGGAGTCCAGGCGAGGCCGGAGTTTGCGGTGGAGGCGTCTAGATCTCGCCCGGAGGCGGCTGGATTCGGGCAGGAGAACATCGAAAAGGGCTGGATTCGGGCAGGAGAACATCGAAAAGGGCTAGATCCAGGTGGAGTTAGCTTGGCGGTGGTTGGGAGGAAGCTCCGTGGCGGCGCGGCGCAGAAGCGCGCTCGGGCGTGTGCTGGCTACGAGGGGTGCAGAGGCGGGCGCAGGTTGGCGGCACGGAGTTCGGTGCCAGAGGTAGGCGCGGATTTGGCACGGGCGACGACGACCGTGTACGAGACGGCTGGTGGCTAGGAGATGGCTGCCCTTGGGAGTGGAGATGCTCCTCTTGAGGGTAGCGCAGCGGAAGGGCAGCCAGAGCTAGGTTCGGATCTAGCACTAGAGCTCTGATACTATGTTATAAGGTGAGGAAGAATGGAAATGTAAAATGTTAGATGTATTGCAATAGCAGCTCATAGGACTATGTTGTAGGGGTGGCCCTCACCTAACCCAACTAGCCTGTGGGAAGGCGTAGATATCGAGCGAGGCAGTAATAAGACATGTGTAATGACATGAATGCCCTCCGAAGGAGGCTCGATTTAAGGTTACGAGTGTAAACGCTCCTTGAGAGGTACATATATATATACATGATATCAACCCTTGGGAAAGACCCAAGAGGTCATTTGCTCACCTAACTCTCTACTACTATACCCCTCTCTCTCTGTTTGGTCTGTAGCCACAACAGACTATATATAGTACATGAAACATATAAGAACCCAAACTCTAGATAATAGAGAAGACACTAATACCCTTAACATTTGGCACACACATCGGGGTGTGAGTAGAAGTGGAGGGCATTGTTAGAGTTTGGAGCGTGTTGCACACGATGAGATAACGGTGAGTACGGACGGGGAGTGTGGAGCCGGTTTTTTTTCTCCCGAAGCCAAAAAAAATCGTGTGAGTTGGGGATGGGGCCATATGTCAGCACCAATCTATTGGTAAGAGGTGAAGCTGATGAACCACTAGTTGATAGTGGTGAACCAACACCACCAACTTCTTTTAAATAGTAGAGATGTTTGAAGGAGATTTAAGCAGTCTTCCAGTGATCAATTATTGGGACTAACAATATTAGATGTCACCTAATTATCTAGCATATGATGGAAAGGGCTTTGAAAGTTAATGTCATTTGGGTTAACTCATTTTCATAATTAACCGTGCAACATATATATTGGCTAGTGTATTGTTATTTATCAAGCTGCCTTTTTTATTTCACAGTAACACCCAATGAGTCAATCTTGAAATGGGCTAAGATATGGGCCAACATTGCAGCCCATTGAACTTTTTGTGACTTTCTTAATGCTTAGACATGCTTAAGATTTGGAATTTACATTTTTTTCATTTTGTTTTTCTTTGTTGTACTGAACAAAATCCAAAATGCTGACACCTTTGGTTGTCTTGGAAAGTTCCTGTGCAAAAACTATAAATATTGTTAACAATTGACAATTGATACTGTTTGAATCCTACTTTTTATCCTGAGATTATTACATGAAATCATTCGTATCCTCTCATTGTTAATGCATCCAAATACTCTTTAGCTACTATTTTTTTCCTTCTATCTCTTTGGTGTTTGGAGCCTCATAGTATACAGGGAAATTGTTGTGAACACTGCAGATGCAAAGTTCGACTAACACTTTTCTATCACATCTATCCTTGACAGATTATGTATCACTGTCCTGAAGAGGAGATTGCATTCGGACCTAGTTGTTGGCTATGGGATTATCTGCGGAGAAGTCGAGCATCAGGATTTTTGCTTCCACTTTCTGGTGGGGCAGATAGTTCATCTGTTGCAGCAATAGTTGGCTGCATGTGCCAGCTTGTCATAAAAGGTCAGGTCAAATTGTCTTTTGTCCTTCTCCTTTATTAGCGAAAGATTTGACAAAAATGCCTTTGAAACGTAGTTTGCAGGAAAGTAGGCAGATAAATAGGGTGGCAGTCATTCAAGGATGCGATATCTATCTATGCAATGAATTTGCAGGCATACGTGCTCCATTATGTAACGGAAATAAAATTGTGGTTCATGTAATGATCCTTAGATCATTATGGGGTAAACACCACCGGGAGGAAGGTCGAGTGGCGTTAGCTTGGTGAGATGAGAAATTGACTATAACTGGGATGATAGAACTTGGGAGAAGAGACTAGATTAATTTATCTTCATTGCTTTCTTGCTTAAAAAAATGAGCTACACTTCCATCCTTATATAGATTGAATGGTTTGATCCCTAAAGAGCTTATCTCTTATATTATGGAAATAAATTATTCGAACCAATCTAATCTTATCTCTTAAGGAAACTAATCCAACTAAATTGGTGGCTACCATGTGAACAGTAACCATGTCGTACTGGTCATGTGAACAGTGCCATGCCCATGACAATTTCTCCCCTTCTTGATGAGCAACTTGTCCTCAAGTTGCAGGGCAGCGCCCGCAGTTGCAACCAGGAATAGAAAACCCGCCAGTAACTGGATTTACCAATGGGGACCGGGAGGGAATATACCAGCGATTTTTGTTTAAATTCAAATTTGAATGTAAAAGTTGGTTTTCCTTATGATGTTTATATTGTTTAACACTAATAGAATATATTAGGAAGATACATGCACCTTCCGTGCTTGACTTGATGCTTTTTACTATGAATGTATTAGGAATTTTTAATTGTTAATTAACCATAACCGGTTTTAGTGGTTTTTATCTAGTTCTTCGGACTGTAACCATCCGGTTTTCCGATTGCTAGTTTCAAAACAGTCCAAATTCACATTTTGATATTCGAATTTTGGTCGTTTTTTCTGGTTTTTTTGGTAACCGACCTATCGCCCCCGGTGGGATTTCCTTCGGTTTTGGGTTTTTGATCCCTGGTTGTAGCCCTAGAAGACCCATCGTCGATGAGAGGATATGATGTTGTGGCGTGCCACCATTGGAACGAGTACAACGACATCGCAGCCTGCCTTGGGGCACCCTCCGCGATGCGCAGTGCAAACGGCATGGCCTCGGTGGGTGGCATGGAGAAAGATGGTTGCGAGGCAGTGACCCTCTTTGTCCTTAGTGGTGGCAGTGGTGTCGGCACTAGGGGCAGTGCCGCTCCATCCACTGTTGCCATCATCTTCTCCAGGATGGCCTTCATCTTCTTAGTGGTGGTAGTGATTAAGAAAGCGGCTTGGGCATTGGGCGGCAGGGGCCGCACCTTGGCCCCTAATCAGGTGGCTAGGCGGTCCAAGGCAGGCCAAGGCGGCCTCGGCGCGGTGGTCTACCAGGTGAGCGGCGGCTGTGCAGTGCCTAGGCACGCGAGGTGGTGACCAAGATCACAGGGCCACCTCCCCTCCCATCCGCCATCTTCCTTGCCTCCCGTCCGCCGTCTTCCTTGCCTCCCCTCCGCGGCTCCACTTGGCACGTCAGATCTATCCAACCAGGAGGAAGCAGTTGATGGAAAGGGAGAAGAGGGGCGGAGCTTGCCATGGCGGGGGCTGGTGATGACGCTCTCGCGGGAGGAAAAGCAGGTAGCGGTGGTGGCAAGGCACAACAGGGGAATGGGTTTCTGGGAGGAGGTGTTGAGGAGATAGTTTATATAGTTCTGGGAACCCTAAGTGCTGTGGATCGGACGGCTAGGATGGATGCAAAGTGGGATCTAGGGCCGTGAATTCAATTTGCTTCACTAGCTGGCATATTGGGCCTTAACTTGGCTAGCATAAGGAGGGTGCAAACTAATTTTGCCTATTCAAAAAAAAGCTCCATGACATTCAACAACCTCATTTTTAATTCGGCCGCCTAGACCCCCTAGACTCTAGGTCCCATCTTGTCGCCCGCCTAGCACCTAGCGCTTTCTTCAACAAGGAGCGGTGGCCATCATCTTTTTGGTGGTGGCCATCTTCTTCTCATTGTTGGCCTTCATCAAGGCCAGCAAGTCAGCAGCAAAAGTTATGATGTTAGCTCTAATACCAAATGTAATGATTCTTATATCATTACGGGGTAGACACCACGTGTTGGCTTGGTAAGATGAGAAATTGACTATAGGTTGGGATCAGTGGCGGACCCAGAATCAAAATATAGGGGGGGGGGGTTAATAGGACTTGTTCACCGGTTTACCGAATGCCGAGTTAACGGTTTGCAGTAGCCTGTCGCATTGTTTATGAGAGGTAGAAAAGAGCTACTATGACTATAGTGTACTATCTTGAAACTTCCATGTGATGCACACGTGCACATCGTTGGTGCTCCATGCCGGAATTGCCACACCCCACAACAAGAACTCACTTCCCAACGAATGCGCCACCGCTCTTATATGCATTGGTGTGCATAACTGTTCCCTTGAACTCTTCTAGGCCATCAATCTCTGGCTGCATAGCACAACCTCAGCATTCTCGCCAAACGCCACAACCAACCACCAAGACACATACTCCACCTCCTCCCCCATTCTGCTGGTAGCTTGAGTCCTCACCAGCCATAACAAAAGCTGCTCATCACACTCTGCACACACCACCGTGTGGTTGAACGTAGGGCAGATGCCAAACCTTGCAGCATAGTTCTCTAGGTAAGTTACAAACTGCTGCTTTGAAGGATAAATAGGGTAGTCTGCAGGGAAAGGCATGAGGGGAAGCTCACAGAACTGCCATGGAAGATGAAGGCTGAGATGATCATATGTCTTGAGCTGCCAAAGTGAAGCTATGCAGTTAGAGCACTCGAGAATAAGGCTGTCGATCCCCTTCTCCTGGCTGGGATGATAGAACTTAGGGAAGAGACTAGATTAATTCATCTTTATTGTTTTCTTGCTTAAAAAAAATGAGATACACTCCCATCCTTATATAAATGAGATAATTGATTATATGCCATTAAATAGCGTCCGCTTCTACAAAATGCCATTGAAAAACACTATTATATGCCACTGAATAGCACCAAAATTCTATTATATGCTACTGCTGTTAGTTAATCGTTACAGCTGACCATTATACTCTAAAAAAAGACCAAAATACCCCTAGTAAAGATGAAGACCCGATTTATTTAAAATAGCAAACAACCTCCAAAAATTATGAAAATTCATAGGGATGTTGTTCAATAAGTCAGTGAGCTAGGAAAAAAATTTCAAGGCAGTGTTCAAAGAAAATTTTTAGATTTTTAATTTAAATGCTAATAAATGGTACTATTTACAAATAGAGACTAAATGAGGTCTAAAAATTCTGGAAAAATTCTAACATGCTCCTAAGATGTCACAGAACTCCCGAAAAAAATGATTTTCCATTTTTCTATGATGAATTGCCCCAGTTTAAAAAATAGCTCAAATAGGCTGATTTTGGATTTGAATTTCAAAAATGGAACCAATGGAAGAGTCAGTTCGCGAAATTTTATATTTGAGTTGTACACTACCCCAATGATCCGCCAAAAAAATTCCAGTATTTTTGGCTAAGCCAATTTGCCCTAAATTTAATTTTTATTATATGGACAGATTTGAACTGAGGGCAAAATCGTCTTTTTCTAGGGGCAAACGTATCCTATCTGATGGCAATGGCATATAATAGTGTTGAGCTGGGTACCAAAACTTAACAAGCTGAACAAATAGACAAGTAGCTACTATCCTAGAAAGGTGGCTCCATGTAGTCATAAATTCACAATTAGCATTGTGTCAGTAGTACGAAATGTGTAGGCTGTAGCTTCCTTCCATCAGGCACTTAAGCTGCTGTAACCTGAGTTCATGAATTGGTTAGGTTGGAATCTTGCCCAGGTATAGTCAAATATCCATCCACTGGCAAACAAAGTTTTCTTGGGAGTTAGTTCCTGTTGATGGAGTGGTCCATGCTTGCTGGTTAAACTTCAAAGTTGGTATTTGGTTCACAAAATTTATAATTTCGTGATTTGTTGGTTCTACCAACATGAGAAACCTGCTTAGTCCATTTTGCTTAGGAGTCAGGACCAATCTGGGAAGTTAGTTGGAAGTAGAATAAAGCTGTGAGATTTCCATGGTAAGTCTTTAAGTGCAGTAGATATCCAACCGCTTGAGAAATGTTGAACACATACTTTTGCAGTATGTTGATAATCTTACAAATAAGATCGCTATATTGCATTAAATGTATGCTAGATTTTGTTGTATTTGCTTTTCTATAAAAAGTTGGGTACTGTTAAGGGTATAAGTGTCATTTCCTATATGTCTAGTGTTTGGGTCCTTGTAGTCCTTGTACTATTTATATGCCCCATGGGCTATTGCAATAGTTAACCTTCATACTAAACTTACAGGTACATGTCCTAATAGTGTTATTAATTGCTGAAAACTAATAATAAGTCGTGTCATTGTAACAACATGCTAAGGCCATGCTATATGACCTTGGGACAAAATTGTGGGCCATAGCTATTATTCTGATATGCCTAATGACCTTGGATCCATACAGATGGCCTAATTCCCTCTCACATGTGCAACAGTGCATCCATTCTCTTGGTCTACAAATTATGTTATGTTAGTATATCTACAGTAACCATAGATTCTCTTGTGAGATCCTCAGATGTAGTAATTTCTAATTCTTTGCAAGTTGATGTACCCTTTTTTAAATTGTTGTGGCCACTTTCACTGTCAGATCCTTTTTAATCCAGAGATTGGACAGTTATGGTGACACTTCTGTGTCTTGTGAAATTCCTTTCCATTATATTAGGATATTAATACAATACCTTTTTCACAACAATTTTTGTGAACATGCAGATATAGAGAAAGGCGATGAGCAAGTTAAGGCAGATGCTCTGCGGATAGGCCAGTATAAAGATGGGGAGTTCCCCACAGATAGCAGAGAACTTGCGAAACGTTTATTTTACACTGTTTACATGGGAACCGAAAACAGGTGGGTTTTGTTTTTAAAAATCAAGTTTTTTTTTAAAAAATTATTTTCTTCCCATTTGGCATGCATCGAAATATTCTTTTATGTGAATTTGATTATCAATGCAAACTTCATTAACAAATACATATTGTGCAATGCAAATCAGAAATGTTAGTTTCAGTTCCATCAGATGGAATAGGGTTTACAAGCAAATACATCAGATGGAATATGTGGCATTGTTCTATAATTTATAGTTTTACTATTTCTCAATTTATTCAGAAATGAGTGTATATGTTGTGCTTATCCCCAAAGTAATCCATGTTATGGCAGAAACTTTGTTGGTCCATGTAGTATATTGTTATTTTGCTTTGTTCACAGTGTTGTTTCTCCACAGTTCTGAAGATACCAGATCACGTGCCAAAAGGCTAGCCGAAGAGATTGGTTCATTCCACTTGGATGTACCTATTGATAGTATAGTATCTGCATTGCTTTCTTTGTTTGAAAGATTTACTGGGAAGCGACCACGCTACAAGGTACTTTTGTGCTATGCTACTCTAATTTACTAAAAAAAATTGCAAGAATGCATTCTGCGAACATATATTTGACTTGATATTTACCTCCATTTCACAATATTCTATTTCTATGGCTAACAAAGAATGTTCAACTGAAGGTTTTGTCTTATATCCCTTAATGGCGGATATGCAAACTTTTTTAACTGGTTCTATGAAATAATTGTGCGATGCAAAATATCCCCAAGTTCTGAAGTCATCTAGTTAGTGTGAGAATATATGAGTAGAGCAGTATTTCTTTGTAATTAGTATTTAGTGACATGAAAACTGAAAGAAATAAAGAACAAGTGTCTTGCATTCTTCTTTCATGTAGTTCAGTTAAACCATTGATTCTATTTTATTGTGTACTAAAGTGGAACATAAATATTTATCACATGACACAATTCAGAAATCTGATGTTTCAGTTTCGGTAGCCAAATGTTTTATTTTGGATAACCAAACACAAAACAATAATCCTAAATCAGGCGCTGTGGTCTGAGTTAAGGCCAGTACACCATTAATGTGTTGGCACTGCTGCATTACACTGTGGAATCCAATTAGCTATATAGTCTTTACAATATGCCTCATAAAAGATGTTATCAGATAGTTAATATGTCTGAAAATGGCAAGAGCCAACAAAGGCCAACGAGTCCAGTCCACATGGCCACCTCACTCCTCACCCACACTTTGTGTGCCCAAAAGAGGGCAGTAGGGCGTCACCGCCGTCAGAATAGGGGGGATCTAGGGGGAGGAGTTGGGCACTGGCCACTGCTGCCAGAGGTCGACCTTGCTGCTCTCTGGCCACTGCTGCTGGCGATGGCGATTGCCATGGTGAGCAGCACCAGCAGCAGGAGCACTGATCTGTAGCCATAACCGGCAGCAATGGGCCATGATCCAGCGGCAACAACAAAGAGGTGGCCCTGGCATCAGATCTGCTGTCCCAACCTTGGATTGGCATGCTGCCGCCCTGGCCTCAAGGCGAGGTGACCTTCTGTGGCAAGCTCCCCGAGCCACCTGGATGCCACACCTTGATAACAGTGCTCTTTATAATATTTATAAATATTATTATTCATACATGGGTTTTGAATAAACATTTGTAGATGAGTGTGTCGTGGTCAAAAGTTCTAATGAAAAATAATAGTGAATGCACTGGTTAGCCTGACATTGTTATGACTGATATTATGTGAAAATCAAATTGCAAACATGGAAGTGACCAGGAATGTTGGCTTAAGGTTGACATTTGGTTCCTAGTCAGGCTGGAAGCAGTTGAGGTAAAATTTGATGATCACTATTTATGTAAAATAATTCAGGTTGATGGGGGATCAGATACTGAGAATCTGGGATTACAAAATATTCAAGCTCGAATCAGGATGGTGCTAGCCTTTATGATGGCTTCTCTTATGCCATGGGTTCATAACAAGTCTGGATTCTATCTTGTTCTGGGAAGCTCAAATGTGGATGAAGGATTACGTGGTTACTTGACGAAGGTAAGTTGACTTATGTTACTAGTACAACACAGGGGTGCTTACTTTTAGATATAATGCCCTGGCCCAATTGTGGGAAGTATAGATGAGTTTAGGCAGTGCACAGACCAAAGTGAACCAAGATACCATTTCCGTATAGATTAGTTTAGGCAGTGCACAGACCAAAGGGAACCAAGTATACCATTTCCTTTATGAATTCCTCATTTCAAGTCCACAATTGTTGGATGTTTTATTTGATGGTCTGTAGAAATGACCAAGTATTCTTTTCTTTTACAAAGTATGACTGCAGTTCGGCTGATATAAACCCCATTGGAAGTGTAAGTAAGCAGGACCTCAGGGCTTTCCTACGATGGGCAGCAATTCATCTTCAATATTCTTCCTTGGCTGAGGTTGAAGCTGCACCACCTACTGCAGAGCTTGAGCCAATCCGTACGAACTATAACCAGGTAACTACATATCCAGAATATTTGATCTCTAATTTCCAGTTTGAATTCAGCAAGTCATGTTTGATATATGTGCTGCATCTAGTAGTGCAAAACTGTGAAAAACTTGAATTTAATGTTAAGGCTAGGATATTGGTCTTGAATGTCAGAACCAAGGTTCCAAATACCGGAACCGGAAGAAATCCCGGTCGGCGGCCGGTAATGGTAACCGGGCGGTTACCGAAAAAACCGGTCAAAATTTGGAAATCAAAATTTGAATTTTGAGATGTTTTGAAACCGGTAACCGGAAAAACCGGAAAAAACGGTCAAAATTCAAAATTCAAAAATTGATACCAGCTGGTTTTTTGGGTTACCGGCGGTTACTGGCCGGTAACCGCCGGGATTTTGAACCTTGGTCAGAACTACATATTTCATATGTTAGCAGTTGTTTGATCATGATTTCCTGCTTGTTGCGCTAATATGCTACTTGGCTTCCATAATTAAGAGAAATTGCATACTATGAATATATATGCTATTGTCTATGCCAGAAAGATGCAGACCACAGTGACAAATTGCATTGTATTATGGGTCTACTTTACCTTTTGTCATTCCTTTCATGTCTTTTTGTCGGTAGTCCAAGGTGCTCATTTGAAATTTGAACTGTTTCACACCCTTCTGGCTAATTTACATAGGATATTTTTCCAGATATATCTGACAACTAGAATTGAACTCACACGTTCTTGCAGAAATGTCACAATTTGTTTCTGTCCCCCCCCCCCCCACCCCAAAGCATGCAGATCGAGGAGTGAGAACACATCTACTTGTTTAGTTTGGTGTTCCTTAAAAATGTAGAAATTTCTAGTGGGTTCTAGATTGAATATTCTATTGAGTATCCCTCTTTTGCTTGCATTTGTCCATTGGATCTGAAATCAAATGGTAGAGAGAAAATACAATCATGTGGTGTGGCGCTGTCTAGCGTTATCTTTTTCACTCAGCTTTTATATAGATTAAGATTGTTTAATACAGGAAGTTTTCCTTCACAAGGTTTCATATGATAGATTTAGTGGAAGAATAGTTGAATTGTTGTATTGCACGGCCCGAAGAGGTAATATATAGTGAATACATAGACAACCCTAAAACCCTAAGACCATAGGAAATACTATTAATACTCTTAACACCCCCTCTCAAATGCAAGGCATATGCAATAGCCTTGTATTTGGAAAGGTTGACTCTAAAATAGAGAAAATCCGAAATCCAAATCTTGAAAATGTTATAGCGTCCGACTCTTAGAAAATTGTGTCAGGTATCAAAAGATCTCTCATCTGGAATCGTTTAGCAGCCTATAAACCACAAAGTACAGGGGCTGGAAAAGTAGAGGTAAGCAGGAGTAAAGTCGACCGTGGTAACATGATGAAGAGTATGTGGAAGGTGACACAAATAGAGAGAGTTGTCAAATCAAGCCGAAGAAGAATAGATAGAAATATGACGATGCAGATCGAAGCCCGAAACGGTGGCGGTGTGGAAGAGAACCGCGGTAGCTTTAGAAACTTAGGGCAACGGCTCAGAGGAGCGGCAGCATCATAAAGACTTCTACAATTTACGACGGCTCAAAGAGAAAAGCAGCAGCTGCTATCATGCAAAAGGAAGGTGAGGACCACACTTGATCCAAGAGGATAGACCGTGGCTAGCAAAGCAGCCGGTTGATTAATAAAGAAATTTTTAAACTTGCATGGTTTTGACGAACTCAAAAAGTGATGATATGGACTCGGATGGACGCAACGAAAGATTCAAAAGAAATAAGACTAAGGTGCTGTAGCAAGACCTCTCTCTGCCAAACAACATGACTAGCCCCACACACCAAACATCCAGCAGCCACACCAGCCAATCCCTAAGCAGCAGCCCCTCCCCTCTCTTTATATGCCTCCATCTCTCTTCTTGTTGCATTGCACACACACAAGCCAAGCAGCATACTGAGAAGAGAGTAGAGAGGAGATGGCTGCTGCGTCCTTCACCGCCGCGCCTGCGGATGGCGCTCGCTGTCTCCTCCGACGTGCTTGCCAGCAACAAGCCGCATTGGTGCCGGCGTGCATCCGGTTGTGACACGGGAAGCGAACATGGTTCTTGGCCGGATCCAAGAAGCCAGCAAAGAGGAGGCAGAAGAGGCGGAAGATGGCCGGCGGCCTGATGGATGCGGCTCGGCGCCGGTGTGATGGCGAATCCAGCCGGATCCGTGAGTAGGCTAGGCCGGCCAACATCGAGCGGCGACAGTGGCTCGAGTGGTAGAAGAATGACGGCGGTGACGCGACGTCTGAAAGACTGAAACAATCCCGGATCCAGTGGTGGGAAGCCCAGATCTGATTGGGACAACGCGGGTGTTGGCGATGCGGATGTGGGTGCAAGCGCGGTGGCCTGGTGGTGACACGCCAAGGACATCTGAAAGGCGATTCGATGCTGGAGTGGCGGCACGGTAGGAGGTGGCCGTCCCAGGAGTGGAGAACACTCATGGGGGCAGCGGTAGCGGAAGACGACCGGGCTAGGTATTGAACAGGAGCTCTAGTACCATGTTAGATTTAGTGGAAAAATAGTTGAATAGTTGTATTGCACAGCCCAAAAGAGTAATATATAGTGCACAACCCTAAAATCGTAGGACAATAGGAAATATCACTAATCCCTTTAACATCATAAACTATTTCGGGGCCCAAAACCGGAAATGTCGAGGGCCTGAAAAGTGAAAACTGGCTGGTTTCTGGCCCCCAAATCCAGTCTGGTCCAAAAAGTGCATTTTGAATTTGAAAATTTCCAGTACGGGGGGTGGGGGCGGGGGAGGGAGGGTTGAATCGACTGGGGTTTTGTCGGGGGGTAACCCGAACTGGTTGTTCCTTGTGTTGTTTTGAACCCTGATCCTTTATTCCATAGTATTGGCACTTAGAATCTATTAGACCTTAAAATATATATGGATTGTGTGTGTTGTGGAGATGGCCTCTACCTTAGGCCTATTTGGCCTGAGTACTTTAATAGCACTGTAATACCCATATAGATTAGGCCCAAAAGGCCCATCTGAGTATGTAAAAGACAATAAGATCCTAAGGCGGTACATGTAACCATGGGTAGAATTGTAACAAGGGTATGACAGCAATATAAGTAGCCCCTTTGGGCGATCCCAGCAGTTGGATCATCTTTCATCAATATTTTCACCAGTTTCACTATTCTCTACTGTTTGGTCTGAAAACACAACAGTGTGGATTGTGCTTCTGTAGATAAAGTTATTGAGAGAAACCTAGCTTTTTTATTTTAATGCTCTGTCTCAGGACTGGTAGCTTGACAAGTTTTCAGACATTATTAAATTCATTTTTTGTTTTGTATTTGAGTTATAGTCTTATGCATAAAATTTGTCTTAGCCAGCTATGGAGAATATTTATTTTAACTAAGTATTTGTCTCCACTTGAGTGTTCTCATTTGACCTTATTTCTATTTAATTAGCTGGATGAAGTGGACATGGGAATGACATATCAGGAGTTGTCAATATATGGAAGGTTAAGGAAAATATTCCGATGCGGTCCTGTTTCAATGTTTCAGGTTAGTCTTTAATGATTTGAATATATTGTCTCTTAACTTAAAATCAGAATTTGTGGTTTCGTTTTGCACCGCACTTATAATGTCTATATGCTGTCAAGCTTTATCTGCATATTTGACCTAAGGATAATTTTGTGTTCTGAAATTTGACATTTTTTCATAGTTATGCAAGGATTAAGTCTGCTTTTTTAAGCAGTTTTCTTTTCAAGGGGTTCCTTTTTTCAGGGGCTTTTTCATGGATTCTACTGCAGTTATTTGTTAAGTAAACAATACTTAAGGGCTTGCTTGCTTGGGTGGGGATTAGGCCCAAACCATTCAGATGAGCAGGGAAGTTTGAACTAAAATCCCACCCACCCGAAAGGATTAGGTCTAATCGCTGTCTATCCAAACAAGCCTTAAAGGGGACGACTACAAAAAGTTTTCAGTGTTTTGCCCCCTTGCTAGTTTTTTTCACCTCTCCTCACTCGTAGGATGAGTAGTAGCTGGTAGAAAGTGTTTGTAAATTTTAGTGTATAAAAACTAACGCCTCTACCAAAGCTATCTTGATACTTGAATAATAAAACTTCCCAATAAGCATCAAAAGACAACCTGCGCAATAGCAGTAACACCGAGATACTAGAGCCAATGTGGTGTTAGCTTGGTTGGTGGTTCGATTTTTTCAATTATGTTTAGTAATGTATCTTTTTCAATTGTGTTACTAATGAAATATTTATCTAAAAAATGTGCATGTGCAATTTAATATAGGAAATAATAAATGGATCTTTAAATTATTGGAATATATTGTCATCACTGCAAATATGCATATCTATAAAGTTGTCCCTATATTAAATGCTAATACATATTGCTGCAGAACCTGTGCCACAGATGGTGCGGGGGACTATCCCCCTCGGAAGTGGCTGACAAAGTGAAGCACTTCTTTAAGTACTATGCCATAAACCGGCATAAGATGACTGTCTTGACACCATCGTATCATGCTGAGGTACTCATTTCAGTTCGTAGGCATAAGATCTTCCTGTCTGCTGCTGTAACATCGGACCACTTTTGCAGAGCTATTCACCGGAGGATAACAGGTTTGATCTTCGGCAATTTCTATACAACTCAAGATGGCCTTACCAATTTCGGAAGATCGATGAACTTGTGCAAGAGATGGACAAGGATGGTAAATGGGAAAATTCAACAGAAGGGCAGTTGAGAGAACATAAAGCCGTTAGATCTGCCCAGGGAAGCGGAATGGGAGTTGTGGCTGTGGGATCTGCCATTCCCAGTGCCGGGTTCTAAAAAGACTGCCATACCAACATATGAAGCAGTCTACTCTAGGCAAGCTTCATTTAGTCATTATTTCATTTATGCTTTTACACAATTATGATTCCTTCCTCCATGTAAAATTTAAAATTAGGTCCCTGTTTCAGGTGCCTTGATGCTAATAGGTATTTTGGCAGTGCACGATTTACTGCTCCGACTTTTATACAGTGGAAAACCGGAATACATAGATAATTGTCTTGGGAAACACTGGAGTTTCTCAAGGCATGGACGGTTGATGTTTTTTTATTATCCCTGCTTCCATTGTATAGTGCAAAGTGAAAAGAAACACGAAAATGATCAAAGTGGAATCCCAAGTGAGGATATAAATAAGAAAACACTACTAGTTATTGCAAAGAACCAGCTGATACTGGTAATTTTAACACATTTTTGTGCGTGCGAACACGATCATATATGATTCTATATCGACGTAGTGTGATTGATCCCTTGATTGTGTCTGCTGAGACGGGTTGTGATACGGATCAGTTAGTAAACTAGCTGATACGTGAGATAGTCTGATCGTTATGGCATGATAGCGGTGATTCTTCCCTTCCCTTGTGGCTAGGGTTTCAGTCTCTCTTTTCTCTTTGCACCAACTCTGGTGTTTAGGGTTTCGGTTAAGAAGTAGCAGCCGACCAGCACCTTCTCCTTTCGCCTGGCAGATGGGTAGTGTGGTTGCAATGTACTAATTAACAACGGTGACGAATAGAAGTAAGGTGTACGCGAAGTAATTACGTCCTTGGTAGCTGTCTGGTAGACTTTTGTGTGCGCTTAGCGATTTTAGCCGAAATCACCGAGGAGAGGACAGAATTTGGACGGCCGACAGGTTTTGTTCCTCGGAATCAATGCCTGCTGATGACGTAGTTTTTTTTTTTGCACTTTGGTGAGACCGTGTATAATAATCTGCCTCTTAACATTCTCTTTAAACTATCTTATTTAAAGATAGTATTAAAGATAATCTTTTTACTAGTGAATCATTACTCTAATTATTTTATAGTATTTTCATTTAACTCTTTGCCTTATATTTTCTTACTATTTACGTTAGTTTACGAGTTTAAGTCATCTTTTGCGTAAGAGATAACACATTATCTCTCCTCACATCCTTTCTTTTTCACATAGAATTTTACTTATTTAATATAGCTAATAGACAACTAAGATGATACTATTGGAAATGCCATGATGCACCACCTGCTTTCACGCGAATTAGATCGACTGCTACTGGTCGGTTGCCACCTTTCTACCTTGAGACACGTAGCTTCAAATTTATTTTTGTCAAAATTGATATAGCTGCTACTGGACCGTTGAACGGCTTCGACTTAGTTTCTTCTCCGGCACAAATGCAGACCCTAGGTTCACTTCGGATTCGAGAGGCGCAACTCATCGTGAGCACAATGAGCCAATGAAACTCTCTCTCTCTCTCTCTCTCTCTCTTATTGGATTCCACGTGCTTTAATACCACTTATTGTAAAATAGAGAGGCAGAGATAAATTTTACGTGAAAAAACTCTTATGAAAAATAATTACGGACGTACGAAGGCGGAATTACTATATAAGAAGAAATTACAAATGAGCCGATAGGTCGTCTAAAACATATGACTATAATACATATAGAGGGCGAGAGAGATTAATTTCAAATAGAGAAGAAATCGAATCAGAGTTGGTTGCAGCAAGTTGACACCATATTTGGTGCAGCTCGTGTCTGACTCCTAGCACCGATCATATTACGTCTGTTATAAAATGATGCAGTAACCGATACGGATATGGAACAAATTTAGATTTGACCTCAACACATACCGTGCATACGAGGATGTGCTCAAAGAGATGTAGTGCCTAGGTGCAGAACAAAACAAACTTGTAGTGTGTTGCTGGGCCCCAGTGAGTGGGGTTCCAAGGAGTTTCGGTAACATACAAAGAAAGAAGTCAAAGTTGAGAAAGAAGCTGGAAGCACTACTACAGAAAACCGTATCACAGACGGTTCAAAAACGTCATCACAGACAGTTTTATGAACCGTCTGAATTTATGGGTCAGTGATAATCGAAGGTTATCACAGACGATTTTTGAACCGTCTGTGAAGTAAATATCACAGACGGTTTGTAACTAAAAACTGTCTGTGATAGCTATCATCGCAGACAGTTTGTATGAAAACGTCTGTGATATAGGCATATCACAGACGGTTTTTAAACTTACAACCGTCTGTAATAAGCCTTTGCCCGGCTGTAGTTAAACATTAATATAACTACACCAACCAGCATTCAATAAGCCTTTGCTCAGCTGTAGTTATTTCTTTATAAAAACCCAGTATATTTCTTTACAACAGCCCAATGAACATAGAGATACATTTGTATGACTCATACATTCTCAAAATTCACCTATATATCACACATTTTCACTTATACATAAATACCAATTCACATATACATCCCATACATGCATTGTTATATACATTAATGCAAATGCCCACATATATGTCGCTATTCTCATTCCACTTGCTTATTTTCTTTAAAAATTAACCCTTCATTATGATCAATGCGTACGTAACTAGTTTCATCACGTTGTTCGTCGTCGACCCTTATGCCATTTCCAAAAGGAGGTAACTCGTCAAATTGATTGTATTCTTTCTTGTCCACTACATTCTCTACTCTGATAATTCTCCTTTTTCCATGAAGAACTACATGACGCTTCTTATTTGCCGGGTCGGTCACATAGAAAACTTGAACAACTTGGTTGGCGAGTACAAATGATTCGTCTTTCTACCCGACACGTTGGAGGTTCACGATAGTAACACCGTACTTGTCAACCTTCACCTGTGGGAGATGCACTCGACGACAGCGAAATAAGGGGATCTTGAAAACCACGTAGTCGAGCTCCCAAATCTCTTCTATGAACCCATAGTACAAGTTTCTCACCCCATCAGTACTGAACGCATCTATGCGGACACCGCTGTTCTGGTTAGTGCTCTTTACATCCTGAGCCTGTGTGTAGAATGTGTACCTATTTATGTCATATCCTTGCCATGTCACAACTGTAAATGTTGGCTCTTTTGCCAACCATGTCAGCATCTCACTTGACGAGCTCCTAACGATTTGCTCCTTCAACCATTGGTTGAACTGACTATTGTGTTGTCTCATGATCCAAACATCCGGCCGCTCCAGATTCTGTTGCCGAAGCACATCTTTGTGCTGGTCGACATAAGAGGCCACTTCAGTCATGTCTTGAAAGACCGTGAAATGGGCTTGCGCATACGCGTCCATATCTGGAGTGATTGCTTTCTTTCCTATAGTTCCGATACCCTTGAGCCTCCCCTCATGACGAGATTGAGGCACACCTATCGGTTGAATCTTAACCATATAATCGACACAAAACTCAATGACCTCTTCGCTTGCATAACCTTCGACGATGCTGCCCTCCGGCCGAGATCGACTCCGTACATATGACTTGAGAATTCCCAAGAACATCTCAAACGGGTACATGCTACGTAGAAATACGGACCCGCACATTATTATCTCCCACACAACGTGACCAATGAGATGGGCCATGATATCAAAAAATGAAGGAGGAAAATACATCTAAAGACGATATAGGGTTATCACCACCTGTCCTGCAGAGCATCTAGTCCTTCAGGATCGATGACCTTTTGAGCAATTGTGTAAAGAAATAACATAGCCTCATGATTGTCTCTCGGATTTTGATCGGTAAAATATTCCAAATTGCAATAGGGAGCATTTGTGTCATCAGCACATGATAATCATGAGACTTCATTCCATTTAACTTCAAATCTTGCATCGAAATAAGTTTCTTCACATTGCCGGAGTAACTAGACGGAACTTTGACACCATGCAAGCACAGACACAGTTCTCTTTTCTCGGCCTTGGACAGAGTGTAACACGTAGGGGGAAGGTACGTTCGTCCATTATCTGTTGTTCTCGGTGCTAACTCATGCCTGATGTCCATATCAGCCAAGTCAAGCCGTGCGTTGACGCCGTCCTTTGTTTTATCACGAATATTCAGTAAAAGATCAATTAAGCTGTCACATACATTCTTTTCTTCGTGTATGACGTCGATGCAGTGTTGAACATCTAGATACTCCCAATAAGTTAAGTCCTAAAATATTGATCTCTTCTTCCAGATGTTCTTCTCACGATCCCTCAATTTACGTCCCTTTCCGAGGATAACATCTAAATCCTTAACCATATTATAAGTCTCTTTTCCGCTTAAATGCCTTGGAGCAGAATCGTCCTCCTTCTCTCCGTCGAATTGTTTCTTCATCTTGCAGTATGGGTGAGCCCTCCGAAGGAATCGGCGGTGACACATGTACACGGTTTTGCGTGAGTGTTTCAGCCACACACTCTCGGTACCATTTAAGTAGTAAGTACAAACTTTGACACCTTTTGTACTCTGGCCCGACAGGTTAGCAAGGGCAGAATAATCATTTATGGTGCAGAACAATAAGGAGCGCAAAGTGAAGTTCTTTCGTTTGTATGCATCCCATACCTGTACCCCTTCGTCCCACAGTACTTTTAGATCTTTCACCAACAGCGCTAGGTACATATCAATATCATTTCCAGGTTACTTTGGCCCTTGGATAAGTATCGACAGCAAAATATACTTTCGCTTCATACACAACCAAGAAGGAAGGTTATAGATGCAGAGAGTCACAGACCAAATGCTATGTCGGCTAGTAATGCTACTGAAAGGATTCATTCCATTTGTACTCAATCCAAACCTTATATTCCTCGGTTCTGCATTGAAATCTGCAAAGCACCTATCGATGTTTCTCCACTGGGTGGAATCAGTAAGGTGTCTCAGCATTCCATCCTTCTTGCGCTCCTCCGAGTGCCATCGCAGCAGTTTTGCCTCCTTTGGATTCGCAAAAAACCGTTTCAAACGGAGAATTATAGGAAGATACCATGCCACCTTTCCAGGAGATCCTCTCTTCACCTCTATTCCCTCGCCATCATCATCTGATTGATTATTACGTTTGTATCAGGATGCGTTGCACATCGGACAGACATGCATGTTTACATACTCTTTACGGTAGAGGATACAGTCGTTCGGACATGCATGTATTCTTTCTACTTCTATTCCCAATGGACAAAGAACTTTCTTGGCTTTATACGTGGTTTTAGGCAACTCATTTCCCTCCAAAAGTATGTCCGCTAAAATACCTAGCAGCGCCGTGAAACTCTTGTCGGACCAACCATTGCTTGACTTTAATTTCAATAGTTCAAGCACAGCTGAAAACTTCGTGTACTTTGACCTGCAGCACGTGAAGAAAGGTTTCTCTGAGTCCTCCATCAAGTCTCAGAATTTAATATACTCTCTCTCATCACAGTTCTCTTCTACATCACGAAGTATCTGATCCAGATTGTCATCGTGCAGCCTATTCGAATCCGAACCACAATCATCATCCGGCAGCATATCATTGACTTCAACGACGATATCATCCGGCGGCATATCATTAACTTCGCCATGACTGGTCCAACTGATGCGGATATGCACATGTCTTGTACTTTTCCGTTAAATATCTTATTCAATTGGAAAGAATTATTGAGCCGCATGAAATATGGCCAGGTGAACTCATTTCAAACTATACTTAATTTTGTTATTCATAAGGATGAAATACTACATCATGTTATTACCTGGTGTATTCTTAGGTTTGTCAATGGCAAAACAATAAATATGCAAAAGGAAGCGGATAACCACATTATGTGCTAAAGACATGAAGAAACAAAGCCCACGCGGATGGAGCCAACAAGAACGAAGCACATGTGGCTGGTTGGAACCCATGTGGAAGGGGGAAAGAAAGCCCATGTGGCGGGAGAGTATAAGGACGGAGCCCAAGGACTTAGAGCACAAGTTTTGGACACTATTTTGAAGCCCAACTCAGACTTCCCACGTGCTCAATCCAAATCCAACTCGGATTCAACTCAGAATTCAATTCGGACTCGGTTCGGGACAGCCTGTCAGGCAGTTACTAAAAAGGTCATAACTTTCACAAACGGAGTCCAATTCAGGCGTTCTTGTACTTGTTGGAAAGATATTTTCAAGGGCTACGCAATGGATCTGGCCCCGGCATCAAATTCATCACGGATCAAAAGTTATGACCGAAACAATATGACGGCTGTAAAATCTAGTTTCCTTTTTTAAGAGTTCGTATCTAAAACCATATAGGGTTGAGTTGTAGTAGGTTTGGAGGACTCTATGCACGTCCCAAGTGGCTATATAAGCCCTGTATTGGCACCCTTAGAAGGGGACCAAGTTTTATGCATCAGATTGAAACATAGCTATTGCTTGTTCTTTCAACACCAGAGTTCATGTTCAAACCCAATTTGTGACACATATCCTTGCTAGCCAGATTGTGACAACTGCCGCCATCAATGATCACTTTGCATACCTTACCCATATCAAGCTTGGCCCAAGTCTGAAACAAATTGCACCGTTGTTCGAGTGATGGTGATGGCATGACACTAAGCACCTTGGGCGTGCAAACAATGGAGTACTGCTCAGTGGTAGGGAACTCAGGATCACACTCACATTGTTCTATGTCATCAGTGTGCAAGACTGCCTGTGCATCGGGCGACTCATCATCACTAGCTGAAACATAACCGCCATCCTCTGTGACAAGCATAGTTCTGACATTTGGGCAGTCCCTCTGAAAATGGCCAACGCCCTTGCACTTGTGGCAAATAATGTCACGTGAACGCGTCTGTCGACCCCATAGAGCGAGGTCACACTAGCGCGGGCGCCATAGGTCGGCCGACCGGTGATGGTGTACTCTCGACTTCTTACTTGTAGAAGCTGCGCATTGCGAATTGCTTGCGGCGAAGTGCTCTTGTTTGGTTGGTTGTTGTTATATGTTTGTCCCGGTTGGTGTGAGCGTGACCGGGCGAACCGGCGTCTTCAATCACTTGTCGCTCGGCCGGCGTGCTTGGTGCAACAACTCAATCATATCATTATATGGATGGTGATTGACAATGCGCTTGAGCGACATGATTCATGCGGCTAGAAATCTTGCCATGAGTGCATTCTTCATTCTCGCGAACATCCGCATGTATCATGATAGTCTCCATTTCCTTATGATATTCATCAATTGATTTCATACCTTGTCGCAGCCCCATCAACTTCTCAAAGAGTGGCGCTTGTAGTGGCGCGGTACAAAGCGTGCCGCAAATCTTTGCTTCATTTGCTCCCGTGTTATAATTGGCAACTCATGGCGCTCCATGCGCTACGGATGAACTGCTCCCACCAATGTGTGGCGTAATCATCCAAGCCATTAGATGCAAGCAACAACTTCTTCTCATTGGAGTAGTTGTTCATCCGAAACAACTTATCAACTTTCAGCTCCCAAGTGAGGTATTGTTCCACATCTGTACCACCTGAAAATATAGGAAGAGTAAATTTGGGCTTAGCAACAAGATCCTCGGCGTCATCGTGGCGAGGACGCTGCATGTTGTTGCGGTGATGGCGTCGTTGTTCATCGTAGTCGTCGATGGGAAAATCGTCATTCCAGCGCTCGTCCGCATCAACACGAGGCACACCTCCGCCGTGGGCACCCTGTGGTATAACTCCACCCTGACCGCCATTGCCTCGGGCCGGCCCATGTGCTTGAGGGCGTCTGCGGCGCCATCCCGATGTGTGGCGATGCGCCATGCGCGCGCCTGGTGTTGACGTCGCTCCTCATCCAGACGAATAGCACGTTCCTCCTCGGTCTCATTGTGCAAAACGGCCGGAGGACCGTGCACACTTGTGGCATCAACGGGTGCATCCCCATGTAGATTGTGGTGTGTGAACATGGCACGCAGCTCCAGAAAGTTATTGTTGATGCTCGAACGCAATTGTGTGACCTCCTCTCCAAGGTTGTTCAGTCCAGTCTGAACTTCCCCAAGCTCATCGCGCACGCCATTGTCACCATCATGAAGTTGTTTTTGGAGCATCTCGCGCAACCGAGTGTACTCGATCTAAGTAACCGGGGCGTCCGGATTAGGTGGATCCTCCTCGTGACCTGACATGAAAACAACTCACAACCAAGAAACGTAGTTATATCTGGGTTAGTAAAAACAAAAGCTCTCTCTATGTCTACAACTAAGCATCACGAAAACAAGGCAAGCTTACCGTTCCAAAGTGAATCAAGGACGCGAATCGACACCTATGATAGTGAGCGACCTCAACCCGGTAATGTATGAGCGTAACCAAGAGCAAGGGAGTACACAAGCAGTGTAGGTGGAGCTTGGACAGGTATGTGGATAACCTATGCAATCGATATTCAAGGTATTGTAAAGCTAAGTAATGATCCAAGCTAGAGTATTTGCCTATGTGCTGATCCAATTGGTTAAAGCGAAAGTATGAACGCACACGCAATGATAAATGGGACTTAATGCAAACAAAGGAAATGAGCTAGAAAGAGGCAATCTGAAATTGAGATGAATAACTAGCTCGTTTTGCACTAAGTACAAGGAGAGACGCTAGCCAATTGCAATAGTTATGAATGTAAGGGCACAAGATTGCTCTATGAGAATAAGTGCACAAGCTGAAAATATGAACTAGGGTTTTTTTCACGAGTTTTGGCCAACACTTTCTATTTTCTTTGTTTCTTGATCAAGTCATGAAACTTTCAGCCTTTCTTCTTTTGTTTTCTTTTTTTTTGGCCAAACTCTGTTTTCTTCCCTTTGCACAAATTCAAGAATTCAGCAAGTGTAAATAATACTCAAGAACAGCCCTAATGACAATATCAAAAGCTAGTCTCAATTGATGAAAAGATATAAGTGAAGCTCAAGCTGTAGCAATTCTTTTTTTGGTCGACTAGGGTTTGGCACAAGTAGTGATTTGTTTCTTTCAAGCCAAACCGCAACAAACTTTCGGTTTTGAAGGAAGTGAATACTATCTCAAACTCTCCCCAAAGAGAATTTGGATGGATCTCTTGAGAGCAATGTGGATGACAAGGAATTTAGGATTCAAAAGTAAATGCAATTTACTCTTTTTGTTGCTAATTGAGAATTCAATCAACAATTTTGTAGGGTTTATGTGGACACAAAGATCAAGCTCTGTGAAGGAAACACACGGATCTGCACGAAAACAAAACTCTAATGGGCGAAAACTTAACAAAACGCACAAGAACTAAGCAGTTAAACTACGGTTTTTGGTATTGCAATTTTCAGTTTAATGGAAGATAGGACAGAAAAACGAATCTAACTACGGGTAAAGAAGTTCTCACCGAGTAAACCTAGAATCTGATACCATAGACCATCTTAGACAAGTTCTACAAGTTTTGCGTGAGAATAAGTTATTTGGTAACTTAGAGAAGTGTACTTTTTGCAAAGATCGTGTCATCTTTTTGGGCTATGTTGTTTACGCATGAGGAGTTGAAGTAGATGAGTCTAAAATTGAAGCTATTAAAAATTGGCCTACTCCTATGAGCGTCGGTCAAATTAGGAGTTTTCATGGCCTTCTGGTTTTTATCGGCGTTTCGTGAAGGATTTTAGCACCATCGCTGCCCTTTGAATGAACTTACTAAAAGGGTGTTGAATTTGTGTGGGGGTAGCGCAAGAAAATGCTTTTTCGAACTTAAGAGGCGCTTGACAAGCACCGTTGCTTGTTTTACCGATTTCACTAAAAATTTTGAAATTGAGTGTGATGCTAGTGGATTGGGTATTGGTGGTGTTTTAATGCAAGAGGGTAGATCGGTCGCTTATTTTAGTGAGAAACTGAATGGTGCTCAATTGAATTATCCGGTCTATGACAAAGAGCTTTATGCGTTAGTGCGCACGTTAGAAACTTGGCAACACTATTTATGGCCTAAAGAGTTTATTATTCATTCGGATCACGAGGCTTTGAAGTATTTAAAAGGCCAAGCAAACCTGAACCGTAGACATGCCAAATGGGTGAATTCATTGAGTCGTTTCCTTACATTGTGAAATATAAGAAGGAAAGGAAAATGTGGTAGTGATGCTCTTTCTAGGAAAAGTGTGCTTTTAACTCACTTAGGAGTGCACGTCCACTGGTTTAGCGAGTTTGCGTGAGTTATATGCTTATGACCATGAATTTTCTGTCCCTTATGCACATTACAAAGAGGAAAAGGCTGGGATAAATTTCACATCCATGATGGGTTTTGTTTCGCACTAACAAATTATGTGTTCGAGAATCCTCCGTGCGTTTGCTATTATTGCAGGAATCACATGCGGTGGATTGATGGGACATTTTGGCCGTGAGAAGGCGTTGTCTATCTTGGCGATCACTTTTATTGGCCTAAGATGAGGCGAGATGTGGAGAGGTATGTGCAACGATGCATTACTTGCCACAAAGCAAAATCGACGATGCATCCATACGGTTTGTATACCCCTTTACCTGTTCCCAATGCCCCATGGGAGGATATTAGTATGGATTTTGTTTTAGGACTGCCTAGAACTAAGAGGGCGCGATTCTGTTTTTGTCGTTGTGGATCGTTTTTCGAAGATGGCACACTTTATTCCGTGCCACAAGAGCGACAATGCGTCGCATATTGCTGACTTGTTTTTCAGGGAGATTGTGAGGCTACATGGCGTGCCGCGTACAATTGTATCGGATCGCGGCGTGAAGTTCATGAGCTACTACGGAAGACACTTTGGGAGTAAGCGGGGGCGAAGTTGTTATTCAAGTACAACTTGTCATCCCCAAGCGATGGTCAAGCAGAGGTGGTGAACCGCACACTTCGATGCTACTCGGACCATGATCAAGAAGAATCTGCGCGAGTGGGAGGATTGTTTGCGCGACGTGGAATTCGCTTATAATCGGGCGTGCATTCCACTCTGTGAGATGTGTCCATTTGAGGTAGTTTATGGTTTCAAGCCCTTTACACCGCTTGATTTGTTGCCACTTCGATCAACAACATACTCATATGGAGGCGTCCAAGCGAGTGAATATGTGAAGAAGTTGCATCTCAAGACAAAAGCGTGATAGAGCGCAAGGTCAAGTATTGTCTTGACAAGGCGAACAAGAAAAGGAAGCGGATGGTTTTCAACCGGTGATTTGGTTTGGGTACATTACCGTAAGGATCGTTTTCCGGACCGTCGCAAGTCTAAGTTACTACCGCGTGGTGATGGGCCTTTCAAGGTACTTGCGAAAATCAATGACAATGCCTACAAGATAGAGCTTCCGCGATGACTATGGCGTGAGCTCTACGTTCAATGTCGCTGATTTATCACCTTTCTTTGGGGTGATGATCCAGCGTCGAGGGCCACGCCTTTTCAAGAGGGGAGGATGATGAGGGCATCCCTAACACTTATACATCTCCTCCTATTGGTGGTCATGCACTTACTGAGATGGACACCATAAGTGAAGCTACAAGTAATACAACTGCAGAAGTATATGTTGGTCCATTGACTAGAGCCGGAGCTAAACTTCTAAATCAACAGGTGCTTTTGTTTCTTAATGACTCTATTATTATTGATGAGAATTGGGTACTACCTCATGCAAGTGTTTTGTGCATTCTCGAGTTTGAACATTGTGAAGCATTTGGAACCGCGAGGGTGGAGAATGAGGCGGAGCCAAAGGGTGGGAGGAGAAGCTCACATGGGTCAAGCAAGAAGAGAAAAGCCCAGGAATTCAAGCCCAATTCGTGCCTCCCACAAGGTCAATTGGATTCAAACTCGGATTCAACTCAGAATTCAATTCGGATTCGGTTCGGACAGCCTGACAGGCAGTTACTAAAAAGGTCATAACTTTCACAAACGGAGTCCGATTCAGGCGTTCTTGGACTTGTTGGAAAGATATTTTCAAGGGCTACGCAATGGATCCGGCCCCAGCATCAAATTCGATACGGATCAAAAGTTATGACCGAAACAATATGACGGCTGTAAAATCTAGTTTCCTTTTTTAAGAGTTCGTATCTAAAACCATATAGGGTTGAGTTGTAGTAGGTTTGGAGGACTCTATGCACGTCCCAAGAGGCTATATAAGCCCTGTATTGGCACCCTTAGAGGGACACCAAGTTTTATGCATCAGATTGAAACATAGCTATTGCTTTTTCTTTCAACACCAGAGTTCATGCGAGGACTTTGAGAGAGAATTAGGCGATCCATTGTTAGTTCGCAACTCAAGGTCAAGCCGTCGTTCCATTGGGAATTGGGGACTTGGCGTTCGTCGCTTGTGGTCGCGCGACGACAACTATCCGGTGTGTTTTGGGCGTTTTCCGAAGAGTTGAGGGTTCGTGCATGGGCACGAGTGTTCAGCTAGCGACATCGTCTACTTCACATCAACTATCCACGGTTCCTCACTGAGAAGATCGGGACCCATCCCCGTATCATAAGCCGAAGAAATATTAACGACGAATATATATACCATGCATACACGTTGTATTCTTTGTTTAGCACAATTTCAGGCTATCAAAAGCCGAGGACGGCTTTTCTTGAAGAAGGGGAGGATGATGCGGATATGCACGTGTCTTGTACTTTTCCGTTAAATATCTTATTCAATTGGAAAGAATTATTGAGCCGCATGAAATATGGCCAGGTGAACTCATTTCAAACTATACTTAATTTTGTTATTCATAAGGATGAAATACTACATCACGTTATTACAGGTGTATTCTTAGGTTTGTCGGTGGCAAAACAATAAAGATGCAAAAGGAAGCGGATAACCACATTATGTGCCAAAGACATGAAGGAACAAAGCCCACGCGGATGGAGCCAACAAGAACGAAGTACATGTGGCTGGTTGGAACCCATGTGGAAGGGGGAAAGAAAGCCCATGTGGCGGGAGAGTATAAGGACGGAGCCCAAGGACTTAGAGCACAAGTTTTGGACACTATTTTGAAGCCCAACTTAGACTTCCCACGTGCTCAATCCAAATCCAACTCGGATTCAACTCAGAATTCAATTCGGACTCGGTTCGGGACAGCCTGTCAGGCAGTTACTAAAAAGGTCATAACTTTCACAAACGGAGTCCAATTCAGGCGTTCTTGTACTTGTTGGAAAGATATTTTCAAGGGCTACGCAATGGATCTGGCCCCGGCATCAAATTCATCACGGATCAAAAGTTATGACCGAAACAATATGACGGCTGTAAAATCTAGTTTCCTTTTTTAAGAGTTCGTATCTAAAACCATATAGGGTTGAGTTGTAGTAGGTTTGGAGGACTCTATGCACGTCCCAAGTGGCTATATAAGCCCTGTATTGGCACCCTTAGAAGGGGACCAAGTTTTATGCATCAGATTGAAACATAGCTATTGCTTGTTCTTTCAACACCAGAGTTCATGCGAGGGCTTTGAGAGAGAATTAGGCGATCCATTGTTCGTTCTGCAACTCAAGGTCAAGCCGTCGTTCCGTTGGGAATTGGGGACTTGGCGTTCGTCGCTTGTGGTCGTGCGACGACAACTATCCGGTGTGTTTTGGGCGTTTTCCGAAGAGTTGAGAGTTCGTGCATGGGCACGAGTGTTCAGCTAGCGACATCGTCTACTTCATATCAACTATCCACGGTTCCTCACTGAGAAGATCGGGACCACTCCCCGTATCAGATTCTAGGTTTACTCGGTGAGAACTTCTTTACCCGTAGTTAGATTCGTTTTTCTTTCCTATCTTCCATTAAACCGAAAATTGCAATACCAAAAACCGTAGTTTCATCTGTTTAGTTCTTGTGCGTTTTGTTAAGTTTTCGTCCATTAGAGTTTTGTTTTCGTGCTGATCCGTGTGTTTCCTTCGCGTAGCTTGATCTTTGTGTCCACATAAACCCTACAAAATTGTTGATTGAATTCCTCAATTAGCAACAAAAAAAAGAGTAAATTGCATTTACTTTTGAATCCTGAATTCCTTGCTGTCCACATTGCTCTCAAGAGATCCATCCAAATTCTCTTTGGGGGAGAGTTTGAGAGTATTCACTTCCTTCAAAACCGAAAGTTTGCTGCGTTTTGGCTTCAAAGAAAAAAAAAATCACTACTTGTGCCAAACCCTAGCTGATCGAAAAGAAAGAATTGCTACAGTTGAGCTTCACTTATATCTTTTCATCAATTGAGACTAGCTTTTGATATTGCTATTAGGGCTGTTCTTGAGTATTATTTACACTTGCTGAATTCTTGAATTTGTGCAAAGGGAAGAAAACAGTAGTTTGGCCAAAAAAAGGAGTAAGTTAAAAAAAAAAAAGAAAAGAAGAAAGCTTGAAAGTTTCCTGCGATTTGATCAAGAAACAGTGAAACTAGAAAGTGTTGGCCAAAACTCTGTGAAAAAAAAACCCTAGTTCATATTTTCAGCTTGTGTACTTATTCTCATAGAGCAATCTTGTGCCCTTACATTCATAACTATTGCAATTGGCTAGCGTCTCTCCTTGTACTTAGTGCAAAAGCAGGCTAGTTATTCATCTCAATTTCAGATTGCCTCTTTCTAGCTCATTTCCTTTGTTTGCATTAAGTCCCATTTATCATTGCGTGTGCGTTCATACTTTTCGCTTTAACCAATTGGATCAGCACATAGGCAAATACTCTAGCTTGGATCATTACTTAGCTTTACAATACCTTGAATATCAGATTGCATAGGTTCTCCACATACCTGTCCAAGCTCCACCTACACCTGTTTGTGTACTCCCTTGCTCTTGATTACGCTCATACATTACCGGGTTGAGGTCGTTCGCTATCACAGGTGTCGATTCGCTGTCCTTGATTCACTTTGGAACGGTAAGCTTACCTTGTTTTCAGGACAGTAAGTTGCAAGCATAGAGAGAGCTTTTGTTTTACTAACCCAGATGTAACCTCGTTTCTTGTTTGAGAGTTGTTTCCATGTCGTCACGAGGAGGATCCACCAAATCCGGACCTTTTGTTACGTGGACCGAGTACACTCGATTGCGCGAAATGCTACAACAACAACTTCTTGATGGTAACACTAGCGTGCGCAATGAGCTCAGGAAAGTTCACACAGGACTGAACCACCTCGGGAAAGAGGTTCAACAATTGCATACGACCATGAATAATAACTTTTTGGAGCTGCGTGCCATGTTCGCACACCACATTCTACGTGGGGGAGCACCTGCTAATGACACAAGTGTGCACGGTCCACCAAAACAACATATAGCTCCCGAGATACACCACAACCCATGTGAGAAAGAGAGCCACATAGCCAAATTGAGTGAGAGTGATAAAAAGAGTGAGTTATGTGATTCCACCATATGTGAGGTTGAGAGCATCCAAATTGAGAGTGTTAGAGAGACACCAAAAGAAAAGCGAGAAGAAGAAGATAGACAACGGGAGGATGAATCTGAAACTAACATATTAATATCTACTTCTAGTGTTGTTTCTCATCTTGTGCAGGTTGACATTAAAGATGAAGAATTGAACATTCAACAACCGACACATTTGGAGGCAAATGAGGAGGAGATAACCACAGGACGGCATGAAGTACCTGCTGTCCCATGGGTGCATCCTAATAATTTTAAACCCCCAACACCTACATCATCTGAGGAGGACGATAAAGGTAACAATAGTGGGGCCGAATTTAATTGTGCAAAGGTGAGTAATTGTGAGAACTCATATGATGAACTGAACACTCCATGTTCCGAAATTTCAATGCTTAATTTACATAATGTGGAATTGATTACTTACAAAGAACTTCTTACTAGAATATCTCCTAATGATTCTTTATGCTATATCATGTTTAACACTCCTAGAGAGCTATCTAGTGTGATTAATAAGGTTGCTGAAATTTCATGTTCAAAATCACTAGTTAGTACCCATGCCTACACATATAAGTTCAATTTGATTGGCCATTATGGTATAGATGATGAATTTTATGTTCATAGAATTTGCATTACATGTGATAAGCTTACTGACTTGAAATTACATATTATGGATAAACAATCTTTTGCACCATGTTATGATCATGATAAGATGAATTTCACCAATAGTACGTACTGTTTAGAAAGATTTCACAAATCTAGTTGTTCGATTCTTGGTGTACAATCATGTAAAAATAATCAGAGTAGCGCAGCTGAAGCATGGAAAACACTCAACATTTTCTTTTCCATATCTACACATTTAAATCTGATTTTGCTCCTTTATGAAACCCCTCCGAATCAAGTGCGCTTCAATCTGCTCTCGATTCTTAAACATCTTTAAATTCTCGCAGTCAGTGCATGGACAATACATATATTCCTCCCCCTTATTCAACATATCCTCCTCGGCAGCTCTTGTAAAAGCAGACACGCCATTAATGTACTCTTCACTCACATGGTTTGCGGTATACATCCAGCTTTGGTCCTATATTATACACATATATAACAACTTAGTATTAAAATTAATTTAATTAATTATTACTACATGTATACCACATGCATTGAGGCTAGCTACATCTAAATTAGCTAGATCTACAAAGTATATATATAACAGTTCACCGAAAATTAATTAGCTAGATCAAACTTATTTTGATATTGCAACTAAAAACAAATTTCATTACTAACCATATCTAGGGCAACCAAGAAATCAATGAATTAATCTCCTGCCAAATAAGCCTCCTTCCACAATAAAATGGCCTGAAAGCCTTGCCGCCTCCAGCTGCAGCACCAGCTAGATCTAGATCGAAATGAAGACCGATGTGGTCTGAGCGGCGCAATAAATACATAGCAGCATTATCACAGATGGTTTTTAACAAAAACCGTCTGTAATACGTGACTATCACAGACGGTTTTTACTAGAACCCGTCTGTGATATCAACCATCACAGACGATTTTTAGTTAAAATCTGTCTGTGATATTCCCGATTATCACAGACGGTTTATTGGTAAGAACCACCTGTGATGGTTGACTATCACAGACGGTTCGTTGGTAAGAACCGTTTGTGATAATCAGCACAGACGGTCTCCAAAATAAAACCGTTTGTGATAGCTCGATCGGGACTCGGGAGAGCGACTATCGAAGCGTCTATATATATCGGCATACGAACCATCTATATCATTATATATATTACTGTTTGGTATACGAACCGTCTTTGCTAAATGTTAAATATGCGCGCCTAATTCTCAACGCAACGTACATACAATATGACTTCTCTGATCTCCTTCCTCTCATTTGTTCATCAAGAGTTGTTCGGCCGGAACCTTACACAGGCGGCCAACAATTTACATCTGGAGCAGCTTCTCCGCACACGCCCTGCTCTCCTTCCCCAACTTTCTTGCATCCGTCAGCTCGACCTGATCATCCGCCGTTGACGGAGGTGTTTCGTTGCCGTTCAAGAAAGGGAAACAGCCCTCACCTTGGTTCTTCTCAACAATATGCACAGAGCGGAAGAAGCTCTTGTGCCATTGGAGAGACTGATGGATAGTATTGCCGATCAAGCAGAAACGGCAGATTCTGAGGAATCTTAGAACTATCACAGATGGTTTGTAATAAAAACCGTCTGTGATACTGAAATATCACAGACGGTTCATTGGTAAGAACGGTCTGTGATACTCGTTTTCTCCGACACCATCAACACAGACGGTGTCCAAATGAAAACCGTCTGTGTTAATGTCGGTCACAGATGGTTTTGTCAAACCGTCTGTGATTTGGCGTCTAGTATTAGGCTTTCTGTAGTAGTGAAATATCTCGCAAGAATTCTTTATATCGGACCCTCGAGACAGGAACTCAGCATTACGGAGGAGATTAACAAACTTCTTCAGGAGGAGATTTGGATTAAACAGCGGTCACGGATCCAATGGCTACGGGAGGGTAATCGCAATACATCCTATTTCCAAGCTCATGCGACGCAAATAAAGAGGCAAAAACAAGATCTTGTCACTCACGAAGCAAGATGTCACACCTACTACTGATCAAGATGAGGTAAAATGTATGATTAAGGACTTTTAATCATCCTTGTACCTCTCTGAGGATCTGCACTTGTAAGTGTAACACTTTCCCTTGAAGTATTGCAAGATTTGTTGAACTCAAAAGGAACAGATGAAAGATAGTGTTTCTTTTAAGAGTGATGATAGTGCATAGTATACCATTGGTAAGCATTCTAACAGTATAGACAAGTTTCACCGGGTTTCATCAATTTTTACCAAAAAGTTTCAAAGAAATTTCATCAAGTTTCAGTGAAAGTTTCACCATATTTCATCTAAGTTTCACGGGTTTCACTGAATTTTATCAAGTTTCACAAAAAAGATTTAAAGAAGTTTCATCAAGTTTCAGCAGTGTATCGGTGACCTTCTTCCTCAGCATGCCTAACTATGTGCTCACCTTGAGCTCCGCAAGCCGTTGCTTCTTCGCCTTCGCCTCTAGCTCCGTCGTCTTCTGGTCACCGATGTGCTCGAATGTCCTCTTGAGCAGCGTGGCGGCGGCGCACGGCCGCCTCACCTCGATGGCCTCCAGCTCCGCGGTGAGGCAAGGCTACAATGCCTCTAGCTCCCTGAGGCCCTCTGCTCTTGAAGTGCGCTGGACACATGGGGCTTCATGTTCCCTCTGCATGAGGCCTCCTAGACCAGTTTGGAGAGCTTGTTGATCTTGAGATGGTCATTCTTGACCGGGACGATGCCGTGGGAGAGCCGCCTGGTGGTAGTGTCGTATAGTTCGTAGATGGAGTGCACCCACCTGGTGACCTGCTGGGCATCCGTATGGGTCTGGAGGGGTCATTTTGGAGGGGTAGGAGGATGGGTGAGAGGAGAGAAAGAGAGGCGAGGAATAGAGGAAATGGCAATTTGGGGGAAGAAGGTTCTCGTCTTCTAGTTGTGTGGGCTATGGATAGATGAGATCCGATGGTAGCATCCTATACCGTCGATTCTAGTCCGTATGGCATACCGTACTTTAATTTTTCTCTTCTTTTAATGCAATTAAACTTGTCACTAGTAATAATTACAAGTAATAAAGTAAAGGATAATCATAATTGCAAGTATAAAATAAATGACTAAAATAACTAAAATAAATGAATAACTCACTGATAATAAAAGACTAAGTATCAGAGATTTTGGTTCATGGTAGACTGGTAGATAGCAACTTATATTCATAGGTTTGTAGAATTACATCCCTTTTCACGGTTTCGTAGGTGAATTAGTGTTATGTTGCCATTCATTCGCTCATGGGATTTCAGGTTCGACCATCCATCTCCCAGCCTGATTGTTCCAGCACCATTTTAGTATTAAGGTTATAAAAATCAAATCAATGTGTTGGGCTTGATGATAACTTGTACTCCTTGGTTTACAACAACTCCTCTTTGATACCCATATCTATCACCCTATGGGTTACCAACCTGTTGCTACAATTAATGATTATCCTACAGATCAGAACTATTGTTCTATGTTCATGTTACCTGAAGCCTTAAATTAGATAATACGCATAAACACAACAAGTATAATCTCCTCCAATGAAATGAAATATGTCCATAATATATAATTAAAGAGAAATGGTGAGAAAAGGTATACCGCGAGATGTGTTTGCAACTAGATACGTTCTCATCGTTGGATTGAACCGAGTGTTTGGTTCACAGTACTAAGTTGGATGGAACAGACATGTTCGGGATGGTGTGGCTTACTTAATTTCGTCGAACAATGTAGTACAACGTCTAGAGGGAATATTCCTTGTCAACTCAACAAAATAGAACCATATTGTTCCAGATGGAGCCATTCCATCCCATGAACCAAACAAGACAACGATGGCTTGTCCGGGACGGGACGATTCCATCTCATGAACCAAATGCCCCTTAAATAACCTTGGAATCACTCCATACAGTGTAACAACCTATTTTTCAGAGTTTTCTTGGAGCTTTTAAAATAAAATTCACCATTTAGATTTTTCTGAAATTAATTAAAGCTTAAATTGAATTTTTGCAAATTAAAAAGATTTCATGTGACTAAATTAAACTTCAATTATTATTGAAAGTACTTTATTTGGGTTCCTTTTGCTTCAAGAATTTTTTTGAATTTTCTAGAATTTTTTTGGGTTTATTTGCTATTTTTGGATCTCAATTGAATTTCATATGATTTCTAAAAATAGAAAAATCCTTAGAAAACCCTAAAAGCCCAATGTGTTGAAACCCATTCCCGCTTCGGTCGGTCCGCCTCACTCGCGCCAGCACGTGTCAAGCATCCGTCCACTGCCTTGCCATGCCAAATGCTGCCACGTGTCAGCCATCTATGTGTGCCCTCTCGCCCGCACCGCATCTTGGCTGTCCCTTCTCCTTTCTCATTGATAGGTGGAGCCTGTCAGTTAGGCGCCTCATCTCCGGCCAGGGCTTCATCTTTGAGTCCGTTTGGGACACTCTAGCGTCGTCGCTCGCCATGTCCACTTCAATCTCGTCGTCTGTGCCGTCTTGGACTTCGCGTTGTGTGTGAGCTGGACACCTCTTTGTTCATGTATAAAAGGTCAGATGCAACCCTTGTTTCCCACACCCAGAGCCGCGCGTCGCATTGCCTTGCGCCGTTGTTGCCATTGTTGTTATTTTTCCAAAGGTCTTCATCTTCTTCGTCGGCCGTCCTTCCTATCGACGAGTCTCCACCGTCCGTCCATCTCCGTTCGGCCAGTCACAGCCAGCAGTCTCACACCATCACTTCGCTTCGCCTGCGCCACCAGCCTGTCGCGTCGCCCCTTCACCAGCCGAACGGTCGTCCCAAGCTACGCGCCCCACCAATGTCAGCATGTAGCACACCCAGCAATCGTTTCGCCTTCTCCATGGACCCAACCCACCGTGCACCATCTCTCTAACATCTCGGGCCCACTTGTCAATAGTACTGCGACGTAGACCCGCAGACTTGCCTTGTCAGCAGCCACGCAAGCAAGCCATATTAGCCCTAATCCTACGTTTTGTGCCACATGTCTGCACATCTGCTAACTGAGCCATGTGTCAGTGCCATGTCATCATGCTAGGTGTCAGCCTTGTCACCCTACCACCTGTCATGCCACGTCAGCCCTAGCAGCCCAGTTAGCCTCCAAGTCAGCGATGACATCATAAATCCTATTTTCCATTAGTAAAATAATTCAGCTGCAAAAGAAAATCGATGCTGACATCATAATTAGGAATTTTCTTCAGAAAAATAATTTCAGTAATCCAATTTTTCTTTTTCTTTAGATTTAAATCTTCTAAGAGTCTGTTCTTCTCCGTCCTAACTCTGATTGATCTGATTCTTTTTCCTAAATTCATATAACATTGAGCTCTATCGTTTGGTTTTATTTTTCAAGTTTTTAGAGTTTGTTTAAATATTATTTAATTTTATTTTTATTTTATTCGCTTTCTCTCCCATTAGATAACGTCTTTAAAGGAGCTGAAGCAGGATCTAAAGACCAAGAGTTAGAAACTAGGCAAGACCAAGACAAATCATATCTTTTGATCATATTGAATCTAGTTTTTAAATATATTTATTTATTATTTGTTTTAAATTATGATGCATTGCTATTTTAATACAAACATTTGTATCCAGTAGTTATTGTCCAAATTGATTAATCCCTCAATTAATAATTTGAATACTATGATTCCATTGTCACTATAATATGGTTAATTATCTAGTGATACAATACTAGTTATCACATGGGTTGTATGTTTAATATGCTTAGATATGCTTGTAGTACGTTAGACTCATTATCTCATGTGAATTAATTAATTTTGACTTATGAGATATTGATTCGTGATGGTTAGCCATAGTTATAAATTTGAGTGTTGTGATATCGGTAGTGTCATTAGTATTGGTTATACAAAATAGTTTTTACTTGGGCGAGTGGTCATGCAGTGACGGGAGATGTGGATGTCTCGTCTGGGTAATGTCTAAGGACTTAACTTTGTGTGTCATTATTCTGAGCCTTATCGTACAACCACATGTCTAGTATAGGATAAACCTGATTAATTAATTTATGATGTTTTAATTTCGGTTTGACAATTAGTATGTCAGCGGATGTCAGTTAAACATTTCCATAGAGAGTAAGAGGGATCCATCAACTAGGTGGTGATACGGGGTCGTCCGATCTTCTCGACGTACGATTGGATACTCACGTGTAGCCTCTCGAATCGTAGCGATCCTCCGTTGCCAATGCAAGAACGAACGCTCTTTAATTCGCAAGATCACACGCACCAGATTTCACAACCACAAAGAAAAGCCCTATCGCGCTCCCAATTCCCGACGGAAAGGTCGAACGATCTCAAATTACAAGAACTCACAAATGTTCTACTGGATTTAATTGGCTAATCAAAAGATTCAAACGTGTACAAAATTCTCATCTCAATCTTCTAGTCATGCATCTTCTCGTCACGTACTCTCCAAAAGAAAATCTATTCATCCGTTCTCCCTCGCATCTGTCCATGCATGCATGTATTTATACGGCGGCGGCCAGACGATACGTGCATATATGGGCCAGGCCGAAACCAGTCCTATTCGGACGTTGCATCCAGTTCTGTTTTGGACTCCAACGTGAGTATTACATGGTTGTGTCTCAAAAATACTAAACAGAAGATTTGATGGTCGTAGACTTGACGATGTCCCCAAACTCAGGCTTTAGTGAAGCTCCACCAACAGGAATTCATCAATATTAGGTTGAGCAGCAAGTTCTTTGCAGTTTGCACCATTTAACAACTTCCTTTCTTGTTGGTTACAAAGTCTTTAAACCTGAGAATACACAAAGAGCTTGCATAAGGTAGAATATTGTTCTCACCAATACAAGAAAATTCAGTAAGAAACAAATTCACATATTTATTTAAAAACTTGGCTCTTGGTCTAGTTATTGGTCCTTTTGTTGCTTCATGAACAGTTGGAGGAGTTGACGATGTGGTAGTAGTAGAGATGTCCTCATCAGGTGGTTAGCCTACTCAATCATGAAATCTTAGTGGGCGAAACTGAGTTGAGATGAAACTTTGTAGCAGCCTTGTTATGATCTTCTTGGTCAGCATGCCTAAGAAAGTGTGTTGCTCTAATGTCACTATGAGATAATCATATCATGTGGGTAATGTTGTGCAACCTCTATAAAGTGTAAAACTATTCAAATAGCTGTGTCTCCGGTTATGGACAATACTCAGTGCTTTGACACGAGAGGTAAAATTTTCATAAAAATTTGGTTACGATAAGTATAGAAAGTGAATGATTAGTTCACTGGTGATTCATTATGTGAATAGTTAGTTCACAGGTGGTTCATTAGTTGAATGGTCAGTTCACTTATGGTTTATTCAATTCATTTGATTATTCATTTATTAATCATTTGCAAAGATCACTTTCAATCTATTTATTGTATTTACTTTAAATTGTTGCTTTTTGTGAAATAGTCACTCAGCCATCATTTGGTAAGACTTGCATAATTATATTGTATTCTTGTTACAAATGACTTGATGAGTACTCTATGTACTCACGGTTATATCTATATTTGCCTAGTTGAAGAAGAACCATATCAATAAGAGGTACCTGAAGGAGGATACTTCGACGACTTCTCGGATTAGGGTCTCGCTTTTCAGTCGATTATCTATGGGCATGTCGAATGGCCACTTCATTTTTATTGAGTTTTGATGCGGATACACATGTTGATATTGACGTGACCACGCCACAAACGCATACAGCTATAACTCTTAAGAATAAACAAAAGGTGAATTCGTTTCTTCGGTTTCAATTTATCTTAAATGAGAATATGATGCTATATAATGATGAGTACATCCCAGCTACATTCACATCTATTATGCATGAGAATGTCACGAAGCCGAACCTACGATAGAAAGACCAATGACTTGAGCGCGAGCGCGTCAACTTAACTATAAGGTGAATATGTTCCTAACATTACATACAAATATTTCAAAGAATGGAATATTATTTAATCCTTATGATAATTTAATTTTCCTTAGAAACCATGGAGAAGGACCACACGAGTCCAAGTATACAAGTGAAACCGTCAAGCGTAAAACAAGTCCTGTTCACAAGTTCGACTCATATTCGGCCCTCTTGACAGCATCTACTTCAAACGGCCATAACTTTTTATCCTGGAGGAATCTCAAGGTTCATGAGTACTTGTTGAAAAGATTTTCAAGTCTACTTTCAGATGGATCTAGCCTTACCTCCAAATTTCTATTGTACGCACCGCAGTTTCTAAAACAATCCGACGCTAACTCAGCTTAACAGGACTAATTTTAAATACTCATAGATTTCGCATTAATAGTTCATTTGGAATATTTGAGTACAATATGAAAAGCTTATCTCATCCTCTTTCTAATGGATCTAGCACCATTCTAAAATTCCTTCTGTGCGCGACAGAATCATTAAAACAATCTTCAATTTTAGAAAAAGAGATAGAATCAGACATGATTTGATTACTTTTCATGTGTTGAAAATTTTCCATAAACAAGGGCTTGCATGCCCCTATAAATAGAGGCTCAATTGGCCATATAACACATACTACCTTTGAGAAAAATCAATCTACTAAAGTTTGTTCGAGTTCATCATTGCTGCCGAAATTCCATAGGGAATTAAGAATGTTCTTCAATCAAGATCGTTCAGCCTTTTCGTAGAGAATTGGGTACACGATAGATCTTCGCTTGGTGGTCAGTGAAATCGATGTGAGTGTGTTTTGGCAGATAAAAGAGTGTTCGTCTCCTTGCACTAGCATTGGAGGATAATTGCAATTCATCAAGATTCCCACGATTATCCATCCTACGTTGAGAAAATCGGGCGACCCTATCAAGTTTTTGCTGCTAGTTTGTTAAGCCCTTCCGACTGTTGAAGTGTAAACTTGACCATAAGGTCGTAACTCTGATAATTATTAATATTTAAGTCTTTCTTTTGGTTAATTGTGAATATAGTTGATATTCTATCTATGTTTCTACTGTGTGCACTAGCATGATTCTGGACTAGTGTAAAATATACAGAGTGTCTAGATTTGCATATTCGGATCTCGACATACAAGCCCACATAGATCCCTCTCTCGCGCCAAGCGTAGTGGTGTGGGGGTGAGCAACCGCGGGCGAGCGCGGCGGCAATAGTGGGGTGCAGACACCATTGAGCCTTTGTGTGTCCTGAAACTTATCCGAAACTCTATGAAACTGGCTTTTTTTTTTGAAGTTCTCAAGAATCCTGCTGAACCTTGATGTTTCAACAGTGTTCCGTCTGTTTCATTATGATTTTCTTAATTTCTTTCAAAACTTTGTGGAAACCATATGAAACTTGCTTAAACAAAGATGAAACGGTTGAAACTTTTCGAAACATTTTTGAAACTTCTTGGAGTTTGAAATTGTTTATGAAACCTGAAACCTTTTTGATAATTCATGAAAAGCTATGAAACTTTTTTGAAGCTTTCACAAAATGTAAAATATTAATTTTCATATTTGAAACGTGTTGAAAGTTAATTTTCATATTTGAAAGTTGTTTGAGACCCAAAGTTCCAGTTTCTAAAACCTAAAACTCACCTTTGAAACTCAAAGTTTCAATTTCTGAAAGCTCTTATACTTGATTTTTTTAGTTTTTGAGTCTCTCTAGAATACGCTAAAAGCTGCTTGAAACATCAAACTCAAAATCTTTGTGAATTGTTTATGCATGAAACTCCATAAAACTACAATACCATTGGAAATACAAATACATTCCAATGGTACTGTGTGGGCTAGTAGCTACCAGAATTAAAATATGGTTTCATCTCTACCACTACTACCTGTACCCCCTATATCTTCTCCGCCTATGTGAACTACTCACGTATAGGTAAAGGATTGAAACAAAGGATGATGACCATTGTTAAGGGTATTAGAGATATAATAGGATGGTTTCAGTTGTCTCCTTATATGCTTGGGTTTTCTTATCCGTATATGGCACATTCTCCTGTAATATCCCCTTGTACTCTCTATATATATTGTCCATTGGGCCTCGTCAATACATATAATATTCATAACATACTATCAAAGCTAAGGTTAAAACCCTAACCTCGCTTTTCTTCCGCTATCGTTGCCCCCAGGAGGATCGATCTCCACTCTGGGGGCGGCCACTTCTTCGCCAGCTATACGCCCGCTCGCTACCTTCCTCCGGCCCGCCGCTGTTGTGGGTTGTTAGGATCTTTCGCTGACCTCAAGCTCGCCGCGTCGAGATCTGCCCCTGCCTCGTCTCTGGAGCTCGACGACGATGACATCACCACCACCGTCTCCTCAGCCTTCTCCATCGCTGACCCAATCTGGGCTCCCCACGGTGGATCCTGCCGCCGTTAGTTGCGCATGAAGTAGGGGTCCTTGGCGAGGTCGATGGTCTCGAGGGTGAGGCGGTGGAGGCGTCCCGCTGGTCGATGGCTTCATTCTGGGCGGAGGCGGCACAGCCGCTGCCAGGCTTCGAGCCCCACTCGCGATCCATGGTGCCTACTTGGCTCGGCCACCTGTCGACTTGAGTCGCTACTCTATCTGGGATCCTGCCATGTGCTTGCCCCACGCCTGAGTCGGATCCGTGGCTCCCCGCCACCAGATCTGGGCTCCCCACACCAGATCCCATAGCCGAGCTCAGTCTTCCTCTTGGCCGCCGTGCCAGGCCGCCTGCGCCGCCGCCTCCTGGTCTTCACGTCGATTGTCCCCACTCTGCTCTGCTATGTCATGCCCGTGCTACCACCTCCTAGCCGCCACCCTAGCCCCCGAGCTGCTTAAGCTCCGCCACCAAGCTTGGCTCCTCACCAGCTACCACATCTGTTGCTTCAGATCTGTCGGAGCCATCCCCAGCACTATCACATGCCTATGGTGGCACCGACGGCAGGAGTTGTGTGCCTGTGGCACCGTCACGGGTGTTATGTCCAGCTCGATGGCCATGGATTTTGTATCCCCTTGGTGCTCTTGTTATGCTGACCCCTCTCATTGTTGGGATTTTGTTTAGCGTGGAGACCCTCTCTGGAGGACTCATGGAGGGCACCACTAGGCCCGACAACACAACTTGTGTCAAGATCTCCACTGATGCATCCATCAAGGAGATTTGTCTCTCCGACTAGCACACTCGGATTTTATTCCCCTTTATTAATCGCCGTGCGTGCTATGTTCGCGGTAGTGGTGGGGCAGTCAGCATTCAGCAATAATGGTGAGGGAGAAGGAACATTTAGTCACTATTGCTAGTATTTACTGCCGAGTCTATCGTTTTTGAGTCCTTTAGTTCGTTCTGAGTCTTCCGTTTGTGTCCATCTCAAGTCCGTAGTCTCTACTTTTCAGTTCATCTAAGCCATACGAGTCCACAAATTTATTGTCAGTCATAGAAATGTAGAAATTTTGTTTTGCATAACAACAGCCGCCGCTTTTCTCTCTGAGCCGCATGCAGATCGTATAAGTTGTTATGACGCCGTCGCTTCTCTAGCCGCTGCCCTGAGCTTCTAAGGCCGCCACGTTTTTCCTGCATCTTGTGCATTGCGCTGTCGCTGTCTTGGACTTCGATCCGCACCGCCATGCTTCTATATATTTATTTTCGGCTTGATTTGACAGTATTTTTTAAGAGCTGCACATTACGATGACATTATCAAGACTTGGCTTCGGATTTTTACTATTTTAGTAACAACTCTTTTCAAATGCAATGCTATTGTATATACTTTGCATTTGAAGGGGGGTGTTAAGAGTATTAGAGATATAATAGGATTATTTCAGTTGTTTTCTTATATATCTGGGTTTCCTTATCTGTATATGTCATATTCCCCTGTAATATCCTCTTGTACTCTCTATATATATTGCCCATTGGGGCTTTTCAATACACACAATATTCATAACAACCGTCATATAAATAAAGACATTTCCCTCTTTAATTGCCAATAGATGTTGTGATGCAGTTTACGCCAAGGTGACCCCATATCTCCGTGTAGAGAATGAATAGGCAATCAGTTGCCGTGTATTCCATCTCAAATCATGGTCGGCAACGGCGTGGCATCGGCCAGGCCTGGACCACGCCTGTCCAGGGGTTGTAGGCGGACGCCCACGGCGTCGGCGGCGCACCGGGGGCGGGCGCGGGAGCGCCGCTCGGAGGGCCGCGGGGACGACCATCGGACTGCTTGCGTTTTTTCTTGAATGGTGTATGGTTGGTCTTGGACGGCGTGAAGGAAGGGGCCGTGGAGGCAGTGCCCGTGGACTGGGCACTGGGAGTAGAGCCGGCGGCGAGAAGAGCAGTGGCGGCCTCCATCTTGGCGGTGTGCGCCATGCGATTTTCCTCCTGCAACAGGTATGAGCGAGTATACAGGAAGGTCGGTGGAGGCAGCTTGGAGGTGAGGACACCGATCGCGTGACTGAACTTGGAGTTCAGGCCGCGTAGCGCATTGATGACGAGCGCCTGATCGGAGATCGGGTGCCCGACGTCGAAGAGCGTGTTGACAAGGGTCTTGAGACGAGTGAAGTAGGTGGTGATCGTCATGTCGCCTTGGTAGAGGCTGTGGAAGTCTTGAAGCGCGTAGACCGCCCGTTGCATGGAGTTGTAGAGGAAGAGACCTCGGATCGCAGTCTAGAGGGAGAACGCCGTCGGCTGAGAATGAATAACCGCATCCATGACAGCCGTGGACACCGACGTGTAGAGCCAGGAGACGATCGCATAATCGATCTGAGTCCAATCGGCGTCGTGGAGGCGTGATCGGGCGTCGACGGTGCCGTCGACGTGGTCTAGGAGACCAAATTTGCGGAGCGCCATCTCGAAGAAGGTGCGCCACGAATTGTAATGGGCGTCGTCGAGCTCGAGAACAATCGGCACATGGGCTCGGATGTTGACGAGCTGAACCGTAGCGGCGGCGGCGTTGGGCGAGGACAACAAAGGGATTGCGAGGAGGAGCCAGAACGCTCGTGGGGCTGGACGCCATGAGGAGATGAGGCAGCGAAGTAGAAAAGAAAGAGGATCGAAGATAGGCTGATACCATGTAGAGAATGAATAGGCAATCAGTTGCCGTGTATTCCATCTCAATATGTATTTATACATGTACAGGTGAAGTAACAAATGCTCCTATAACTACGGTCTGCCGCACAGCGTGCGCGCGAGACTCAGTCCTATTCCAACTGAACGAGAGAATGAGTCATCCGTTCCAACACTCCGTACCTTTTCCTGTTGCGTTCGGAGCGGTTCACAGCTCTACTAAAGAATTATAGTACGAGCTTCATCAACAGATGAATTCGATCGAGGGAGTAACAAAATCACCTTGGATTTCTCATTTGTTATTTGCTGATGATAGTTTAATTTTCATGGAAGCTGGACAGAACAATGCACACCGCTTGGAAAGGGTCCTGGACATCTATAATTGTTGCTCAGGTCAACTTGTAAGCTAGGAGAAGAGTCCTATCTTCTTTAGCCCGAATACAAACGAAGCTTCAAAGGAAATGGTGAAACAGGAACTGTCCGTTGATCGGGAGGCCCTTTGTACTGCCTCTAATGTTCCTCGTCATAATAATTAGGCCCTTTGTACGGTTAAACTTTGACCGTGTAGAATGGCATTATATCGAGGCTACCATGTGCAGGTTGGGTTTCAGTGAATCTTGGATAAGGAGAATTATGAAATGTGTGTCATCAGTAGATTCTCTGTACGTGTCAATGGAGAACTTCTACAGTGCATATAAAAGGATCAGGAACTGCCCTTTGTACTGCCTCTAATGTTGCTAGCTCTGGAATGGTTATTCACAACAACAAAGGGGCGTTCAGGATGGCGGCGCGCCGTCTATACCCTGGTGTTTCTGATCCTTCCATTGTGGAGGCCCTCGCTTGCCTGCGTCTATCTTGCTCGCCGAAATGGTTTTGATAGGGTCATTCTGGATACCGACAGCCAGGAGGTTCTTCGAGCTTGGGAGCGGCAGGCCAATGATAGGTCTGTGATCGCTAGTATTTTGCTAGAAGTCATGGAGCTTTCTTTGGGTTTTTCTTCTTTCAAATTTTGTTTTACCCGACGGGCCGGATGCAAACTATGTTGCACACCTTTGCGCTAAGTCTGCCTGCGAGCATATGAGTTCTTCGAGTTTGGCGCGCTATGTGCCCTCGTTTCCTTGTTGCATCCCTGAATACTGATTGTAATGATCTTGCTGATGATCAATGAAAGCTCCATGGCTTCACAAAAAAAGCAAACTTAATCTCATCTAATCGTGTCACCAGGAGGTGGAATAATTAGGCAAGTGTAAAGTAGAATAATTTATGGGTTATTTTCAAAAACATCAATGGCTTTTAGTGCCTATTCTAAGCCACCTTAATCTCATCTAATTTCCTATGTTAATTTACATTCGGTATATATGGTCCCCAGATAAGAGAGTAAATGCTTTAGTGCAGTACTATGCCATTTCTAAAAGGTTTAGAATAACCCTAGGATAACGAAGAAGGGTTTGCACACTCGTAGGGTGCAGTGACGATGGCGTGGGAGCCAGCAATGTACACACAGTTCCATCCCGGTCACCTCCATCTCCCTCTACTACGCCGGCAGCTCAAGCTGCTATAGGAAGACAACGTGCAGAGGAGGGCAGTATGAAGGCCCCGCCAAGCCTTGGCCTGGAGACAGCCAGATCCGGCCGTTTCCAACTCCCTTGCATTGCCTTCGTCAGCCAGGCCTCCGATTCCGGCCACATTCGCCACGGAGATCGACAGATCTGGCCAAGCCGCCCACTCGAACGACTGCGAGAGGCTCCGCTGGCCGCCTCCGGCTCCCCCCGTGTCGCCTCTGAACCGTTGGCGTCACGTCGACACTCCAGTCCCAGCCAGATCCGCCGAGGCGACAGCTAGATCTAGCCTACACCCCCCAGCGTGAGCGACCCTGCAGCTGCTGCTGCTTGCCGACAGTGGTGGCGAGGGGGCTTTTCTTTGGGCGGCGAAGTCGCCCTAATTCCACTCTTTGAATTATGGATGTGGATGGCATGAGGATGGTCTTGGCTAATCACACACGCGAGCATGCATGCACGCACGTGCGTATTCGCGTATTTTTGCGTGAAAGTTGCACGACTTGTGATTTGTGACGTGCGGCCACACGTCGCGACGTGTCCGCCACTTGGCAGACCATGTCCACCTTATTTTTGCTGAACGTTGTACCATCTCTTTCCTTTTAACTAGTCATGAGACTGTTTAATTACCATTATTTGATTTTAAATTTTATCAGTTACCAGTGAATAATTGACCAGTTACCAGTGAATTATTTCAGTTCAATGAGGACAGTTACTAGAGAGTAATTTGCACGTCTATACAAGACCTAGAGACGTCCAGGCTTAATAGATTGAACTTTTTATTTTTCTTCTCCTACTGTCTTCTTCCTCTCTGGTGATATTGTGTTGTGGTACTGTGCCGTCCGAACTTCATCGGTCTTTCTTCTCGGCGTGCACCTAGAAGGAGTGTGAGCGGTATCTCTGATCCATTGCTGCCGTGAAGACCTGCACGGGGGCGGCAATAAGATTTCTGGGCAGCGCATTTGCGCGACCGCTCCTGTTTTACTTCATCTACATTCTGCACTGCATCGAACCTACACTGCATCATGCCTGCGCTGCTTCCTGTTCTTCATCAAGCCCAACGGTAAGTCGTTCGTGTATTCGTACGACTTTGATGCTATATTTTTCTTGCGTATATTCCAAAATATTATAAGTAGCCTACTGTAAGTAGTTAGTTTTGCATCATTGGTATATTGTATTTATCTCCTAGTAAAACTTGAAATTAAAATATTGCATATATTTCTAACAGTAACCTCCCTTGCCTTGGAAAAGAGCAGGGTGTGGGTTTAAACCTCCAAAACTGCACATTGTTTTAACTCCAAAAAAAATTCAAGTTTTGTTTCGAAATTTTTGTCTGAAATTTTTCGATAATCGGTAAAACCGGTTCTATCGGTGACATCCCGTAAAAAATAAAAAACATTTTCAAAACCTCCTGTATCAATGTCCGCAACTCTGATACTCTGGTGTGTCTCTTCTTGTAAGCTCTTTGTGTTTAGGGCTGTAAACGAGCCGAGCTCGAGCGAGCTTGATCTGGCTCGGCTCGAGCTCGGTAGAAACACGAGCCGAGCTCGAGCGAGCTTGAGATTGCGTCGAGCTTCAAGCTGGGCTCAAGCTCGGCTCGGAAGGCTCGTGTAGGCTCGGCACGGCTCGGTGCCGAGGGCTGGAGGGCGTACCTGCTGGCGGTTGCCGGTTGGGGGAGACGTTGCCGTAGGACTGTAGGAGCCGTGGCCGAGCTGTAGGGGGTGGACCGGCGAGGAGGGGCGCCGGCGGCGGGGGAGAGGAGGGGCGCCGAGCGGTGGCGGCATCGGGCGACCGGGCGCGGAGGTGGCCTCGCCGCCTCGGCCGGGAAGTGGCCGAGGCGCGGCGGCGGCGGCCGGTGGCGGGCACGGGCCGGATCCGGCAGATCCGGCCGAGTAGGGGCGGGGGGGGCCGAGGAGGCGAGGCGGCGGGGAGAGGAAGGGGACGAGGGGAGGAGGGGCGCGGGGCAGCGGCGGGAGAGAGGCGGGAGGGGGCCGGCGGCGGGGAGAGAAGGGACGGCGGGAGGCGGCGGGAGGCGAGGAAGCGGCGCGGGGGGTGAGAGGAGGAGGGGAGGCAGGCGGGGGAGGCGCAGGGGGGAGGGGACGGGGTGTGGGGCGGTGGGGAGAGGAGGGAGGGGTCGGGGCGAGGCGCCGGGGCGAAGGGATTTGGGTGCCGCGCGGGGCTAGGGTTGGGTGCGGGGGGCGCGGGACGGCGGGAGTTGGGTGCGGCCGTGCGGGGGGCGCGGGGGGGGGGGTTTGGGCGCCGCGCGGGGCTAGGGTTGGGTGCGGGAGGCGTGGGAGTTGGGTGCGGCCGTGCGGGGGGCACGGAGGGGGGGATTTGGGCCGGGGGGGCGGGTGGGCGCACGGGCCCGTGGTGTTTTGGGCCGCGGGTGGGGGAAATTTGAGGGGGGAGACGGGAGGGGAAAAAAAATCGGAAGCTCGCGAACTATCCGAGCTCGGTTCGTTAAAGCTCGCGAATTTAGGATGAAACTCGAATTTAGCTCGTTTGGAGCTCGAGCCAAGCTCGAATCGAGTCTAGAGCGAGCCAAACTTGAGTAGTTCGCGAGTCTCGAGCTTTTTTTACAGCCCTATTTGTGTTTGGGTGTGCTGCTGTAGCCTTGGGTATTTGTACCTATACGCCTCTTAATAAAATTGTTCAGGTCGGCCTGAGTGCCTACCATGGTTCGATAAAAAAAGGGTATCAAGTAACATCAATATGCCTCAACTTATTCAGGTGGCGGTAGGAATTTTGGAGCAATGATATTGATGAGCATCAAATAACGTTAATGATGATAAGATTTTGTGAGGTCACCATATTGCATTGGAGTTGTGATATTTAGTTCTTAAAATAAATAGAGAGTAGGTTATATTTTAGTTATTTGACCAAGCAACAGATCCACATGAACTACATTCACTACAAAATCAACTTAATTCCCAATTTAACACAACTAGCAGGGTTTTGTTAAAGATGGCCGTATAATATTTATGTTGAACTTCTACTATAAATAGAGACCCAGAGTGACCAAGCATCCAGAGTGATCAAGTATAGATGTAGTGCAGTGATTGAGAGGGGAAAGAAGGATGTTGCTCCTAGCCATCTGGTTTATTTTCCTTTCTTCACGTACGATTACTATAGGCGTGGAGGGCATGAGGGGTATCGGCAATATGATCGTAAGTATCTGCTCTTTATTAATAAAACACGTGCATTTACAGTTTTCACCAATTTTAGCATACTAGTATCATTGATATTATATAAGAAAAGAATTAGTATCAAAACAGGAAGTAAACCGCTCGTCCAACACGCTGGGACAAAAAAGGTTTCCTATTTGCAGTGCACATTGATCAATCGATACCCGGGGTTTTGATAAGTATCACTCGGATATTTTTGTAAGAAAATCAGCCAAATTCTTGGACGTCGGATCTTCTCTGAGATTGGTGTGCTGTGATAGGACCCGGACCCATTGGGAAGAAAATATTTTGTGCATTGGGGAACCCAGACCCAGTGGAACTTTTTAGGACATTTTTTGTGTCTTCTCTCTCTCTCACCTCACTTCGATGTGTGTTTTCTAATTATGAGAGAGAGAGAGAGAGAGGGACAGCGGGAGAGTCAGAGAAATCACCGCCACTTAACCGGAGTGGTGCTGGTGTTGAACCACACTGATGCGATGACAGGGTTATTTTTTTTGCAAGTTCTCTTAGGTTTTCCCCATCCGGATTTGTGCGCGTGAGAGAGAGAGAGAGAGGGGAGTGGGTGGCAGAGAGGCCAAGCGTCGAACCATATCAGCTCTGGAGTTCAGCTGGAATTGTTGCTGGCGAACGAGGTGAGAATGGGCGTTGTTCGCATCACCATTTTTGCTTTGTGTCGGTAGTATGCATGCTAAATCTGATCATGGATTAGTGATAGAGAGGACAGAAGTGGACATGGGAGGTGAGAGAGGCTTGAAAAGTGAGTGTTTGTCCACTTGTTTTGTCATTACGTGGGCGTTCGATTTTTTAGAGGTGGGAGGGTGAGGGATGAATGTAACACTCACCAACTCTGTCTGGATAGTATTGCGAATAGCTATCTCTAATATTAAAAGTTACTTTTCTATAAAGAAAACGATGATCACTAACTTCTGTTTTTATAACAGTAAAGATGTTGTCTTACAGTTAAAACCATTTCCGGAATGCCAATACATGTCCATTTGCTCACTACTTGCTCCTAGTGCAGGTACACAGGATTAATAAGTGATCACACCAAACTATAGAGAATATTTTCCCTGCAACTACCGGTGCCTGAGTTTCTGATGATGCTTCTCTTGTCCCTATCGACCAAGTATATACATCATCCTCTAAACAAATATCTACCATAACATGAAGTGGTGGCTCGGCTATGCGGCCAACGGCGCGGTGGCTGGCACAGCCACATCCTGGTGACCAGCGACATGATCGCATGCAGACGGTGCGAGCACGGCCGGCGGCCGAACAACATTCATCTTTTTTTTTTCAAATCTATAGTGCAATCAATATCTGCCCTTTCATGCAATCTACTGATCAGCATTATGTCGGTGACTTCAAGATAGCTCGCGGTAGATTATAACGGATTTGCTTCATAGAAAATAATTTAGAAAGCGAAATTTACGGAATTTAAAGCGATTTAGATAGACAATTCAATCTACGAGTGCTTCGATGATTACCTTTGATCTACCGGAGCGATTCGTGCTGATAACGTGTTGAAGAAGCGTCGCTAGCGAGTCCGGTCTTATCAATTCCTCTTATGCAAAAGAGATGGAATACAAAATAGTGTAAATAATAAATTGAACATAGAGAGATGAGAGGGGAACTCCTTTCTTTATTGTTTTCTTTGTTTATGTACCCTTTATAATTTTTTGGACCCCTATTTATAGACTAAGTGAAAGGTGTTCACTATGAATTAGGCTTGCAAACCCAGACCCAGGCCTAGGTTTTCTAACAATTAGCTGTTGTTCATGTCCTGTTGCCGCTGCGGTGAGCCACGACCTCACTTCATGGCCTAAATCGATAGCATCAACGTAGCAAGACAACAACTACATACAAATGCCATAGTAGAAACTAGAGGAAAAATGAGGGGAGAACAATGCGGAGAAAGCTAAACCTGAAGCACCGATGAGGAAGACGACTCTTCTTGATCGCACCAAACCTACAGCTGATTTAATTGAGAAGCATATGGAAGAAATGCGGGAACATGTTGGGAGGGTGGTCGTTTTCTCTCGCACGTGGGAGAGGTTGCCGCCATTGTTGGGTCTCATGGTGGCACAGGCGGAGAAGGTTGTTGCTGTGGTGACCTCACGGCACGAATGTGAAGGTGATGTCCGACTGTGGATCTCGCTGGCGACGAGGGGCCCGAGAGGTTGTTGCGTACGAGGGAGAGGGAGGGTAGTGCTTGGGATTGGGAGGCTATGAATAGCGGAGGAGGTGGATAAGAGGCAGTTGTGTAGTCGGAGGATGCGGAGGGAGAGAGCACAGGAAGGATGTGTTCACCTTCTATATGTTATAGAAAATTATCTCTAATTCTAAGAAGTACTTTTCTATAAAAAGACGATGAATATCAACTTTTATTTTTATAATAGTAAATAAAAAGGTTGAAGCCCTCAAGACGGATGTACAATATTAAAGTTGAAGCCCTAAGACGGATATACAATATTACAGTACCGTCTCTCTCTCTCTCTCTCCTTCCCTTCGTCCGCGCGCACACAGTGGAGAGCTCACGCGTGTGCACCCCCCCTATTTTTGACGCCACTGCTCATCATGTCCCATCGCTGCGCCTGCGTAGCCGATGCCACTCTGACACCGTATTCGCCCGTCCGACCAAGGGTCGCCGACCCCGTGGGCGCTTTGGCCCCGTGCCCATCATGTCCCATCGCCGCGCCCTTTTTTCTGCCATGGGCAGCATCGCACGCCGAGCGAAAGAGAGCTGGAGATAGCGTCGCTCGCCCCGCCGGCAGCGCTCCACCCTTTGCGACAATGCCGCTGAATGCCAGCTGCATCACGCCCTCGATTCCATGCACAGCTCGCTGCCCTCGTCCCTATCCACGGTTTTCCCAAATGTGCTCAAACCCTCCGCTCCACATCGTCCTTTTCCTCCCTCCCAACGCCAGTGCTGTCCGACATCTTCTTCCTCTGCTGCCCTGGCCGCACCGGAGCCAAACGCAATCTACTTTTCATGTATATTTAAATAGCTTTGTTTACTACTTGCCGTAATTCACAATCAGGTACTAGAACTTAGCTATGATGGACGGTGGGTTGCGTCGGTATGAGCTGAGCTGTGTTGCTAATAGGCAGATATTACCGGCTGAATTCAATCTTCTTAAACGAGATGATGATGATGGTGATATGTTTCTCTTGAGATAACATTATATTATCACTACAACAAATGAATTATTGTAATGTGTTCGACATGATTGAAGATTCAAAAGTATGATTTTCAACACCGTCCTCTCTAGAATGGACATGTTCTTTTAGGTACGACTTATATCTTTTAGGTGCAACTTATCAATCTAATAAAAAGCAATTGTTCAGAGAAGCCAAAAGCTAAAAAAAAATATAATCATTATCTTGAATATCTTTTGTTGCACCGTAGTAGCTAGTTCCTGGTAGTCAAGACAATGAGGAATTTGCACGTGAGTTTCCAGTTGAACAAATGTCAAGCTGAAGCCATGTCACCACAACACCAAACAAGAGTTCAGCACGCTGCAATGCAATGCAATCTCTGCGTACGCAACCGAATGAATCCATCCCATGGATGCGAGGTTATCCACATCGCCGGATAAGATACGCCAGGTGGCGGCACCCGAGTGGGGGGCCGCGGGAGCACTTGGCTAGAGATAACCCCCGAGGCCACCACACCTGGCTCCTCTCTCTATCTCGCACACCTCACACTCGCCATCTACTTCGGCTGGCCGGAGCCACACGACCACAGAGAGACACACCGCACAGCAGCTCGCCGTCGCGATGGCAAGCACCAACATGGCGTCGGCCACCTCGAGATTCGTGCTGGCCGCCGGCTTGCCCAATGGCCCAGGCCCAAACCGTGTCAGCTTCGTCGCGTTCAACAGGCTCGGCAGGAGGCTCATGGTCCGCGCCGAGGAGGAGGCCGCCGCGCCGCCGCCAGCGGCACCAGCGGAAGGCGAGGGCGCCGTGGCCACCAAGGAGCCCGCCGCCGCCAAGCCGCCGCCGATTGGCCCCAAGAGGGGAGCCAAGGTACGTGCGTGTGCAGCGACGTCTTGTTGAGCGCGGTGCACGCGTTAATGGGGTTTAGTCGGTTGGTTGATTGGCCTCTGCTTCTGCGATGAACAGGTGAAGATCCTGAGGAGGGAGTCCTACTGGTACAATGGGATTGGATCCGTCGTCACAGTTGATCAGGTAAACTCAAATCATTTGTATGATCCCAAGAGCAAGACACCGCTATCCATAGTTGCAAAGAGCAAGAAAAACTGAGAAAACGGGTTGGTAGCATGCGTAGACATGCAGTGATTCAGCCCATTTAGCCTGAAAAATGCTCCAATCAATCGTTTGCATGTGCATGTAGGACCCCAACACCCGTTACCCGGTGGTGGTGCGGTTCAACAAGGTGAACTACGCCGGCGTGTCGACCAACAACTACGCCCTGGACGAGATCGTTGAGGTCAAATGAGAGGCTACCAAACCAGCTTGCCGCTCTGCGCTGGCTTGTACGTCAGAGCTGTGTGTGACGTGTTAGCCCCAGAAATCTTGTGTGTAATAGTGTAATCCCTACAATCATGTGTATTTGCCCATGGACTCAATAATCCCTTGCTTACAATCATTGTATTCTTTCTTCTGCTTTTGTACATGCACATAATTGTCCCTCTTACCACAATTTTGTGCATGCAAATAATTTTGAATTAAAAGAACTCGGCCAGAATTCCACATTCAGGTCCTCACCGGGAAAGGGGGATCCTGTTCCCGCCGGAATTATCAAGCCTAGGCAATTTTAATAAGGCATCTCTCAGCCATTTGTTAAGAGGCTACGAGTGTGCAATAAAACAAGCTCATAATACAAAGAGAAGAATATTACGACTTTGATGAATTACACCGCATCAAACTTGAGCTCCAATTTTACTTTGTTAGCTCAACTTCACAGAACATAACATACCACCCTACCCACAAACTTGTGAAAACACCGAAATTACCTATGGAATCCGGATGTTCTTCATCTAGTCCTGTGACAGCACCAAAAGTTGTTTTCCTATTCATGTAACACAGCTACAATTGTCCCGACTCCGAAAAACTCTGCCTCTCGTCTCAATGTTTCTCTTTTGTTTTTTTTTTTTAAAGTGAGCATAAGAGCCAATCACTTGAAACAAAACTGCGATTACATACCTATGGGGCAGGCCAGATGATGCAGGCTCCAGTAAGGGACTTGGCATCAGAACAGAGCATTTTTCATTATATAAAGACCTGTCAAAAGCCCAGGTATGTCGTGTTGCCTGCTAAACTCGTGTAGCATCCTCGCAAGCATCTTTAGTCGCAATAAAGCCTTATCATGGAGTCCGCACCAGCAGTGAACAACCAAGGCTGTCTTGGATGGAATTTGCAATCCAAAACTCCTGCACACCACCAACAGCCCAACTAATCGTTAGACATTGCCCCACCATATCTAGAGAAACCGTGTGAAGTAATGCAAAGCAAAGGTATCATCAAGTTATAAATAAAACATAACCAAAAAAACTTCTTTTCAAAAGAAAAAAAAGTTAACCTAACTAAATAATTGTTTAGATGAATACAAGGTTTTTGTCCTTCCGTGAATCATTATCTTGAATTTGCAGCAATGTATCCCCATGGATCCATATACTAAGACTACTTAATCCAATCAACTGAATCTGGCTACTTAATCCAATCAACTGAATCTTTCTTCTTTAGGAGTACTCTACATAATGTAATCATGTAACTACTCTAATTTAACCAGAGACATTTAACTGATACAGCATACACATTATGAATTCAACACAATTTAGTGCATAATTCTCAGAATTTTCCAAGCAACAAATACAGAATACGCCATCCAGGGCAGGCACAAACACATGCACACAAACATGCATATACTTCAGTCTGAAATATCATCATATAAATTTCTTAGCTCATTGTATATGGATGGAAGACTGCAGAACATGCAGATTTCTGGTTTAATGCAAACATCTGTGACAGTGTTGTACTGTCCTACCCCTCTAGTAAATCAAAACATAATGCAGTAACCTCCTGTCTGAGTTTAAAATAAGTATCCTGCAACTGCTTCGATGAAAGCAAATTTATGTCCATGAAAGCGAACAAGAATCTACAAGAGGAAGGACAAGTGAATGCAAATTACAGAAACAACTGGGTACACATGTATACCTCTTCCATCTGAACTCAAATGACCACGAAGAATTTCCAATGGTACTATAAGTGGGTTCTGGTTAAGATCTGAATAGACCATTCCATGAAATACATAGGCTGTACAATCCTCGGAGGATGAGGCAAAAAGAGGATATCTCCGGTGAAAAGTAACACTAGTGATATCCTTCGAGTGGGTCCTGAAATTAAGGAAATGAGTTATACAGGACAAAGAAATTCATCCAGAACTGTAACTAATGGTTATTCTAAAAAAAGTGAACTAATGGGATTTCAAAATAAAATAAAATATAACAATATAATCAGAACCACAAAATAGAAATTCTAGTTGCAGTAGAAGCAATAGACAATCATTTGACCAAACTGTGGAATTCTTGACCTTGAACAGAGATTACTTCTGCCCTTCGTGGTGCTTTAGAGAAATAAATTAAAAAAGGCACGATTTTGATGGCAAGTGTAAAGGAGTAAGCAATAACCACACCAGGTAGCAAAACATGTGGCCCATATTGTCCATAGTCTTATTCAAGTATTTTAGCACATAGTAACACTTTGCAATACAGATAATAAAAAATATTAAGTTGGCAAAAAGAACCGGTTGATGAGAAGATAAAATAATAAATGATGATAAAAATAGAAGCATTATTGATCGATAAAATATGTTTATTAAAAAAAAGCTGGAAACAGTGTTGGAATTCAACTCTTGGATGCCTCTCAAGTTCCTTTTTGCATCATGTATCTGGAGCATTTACCATGTGAGGAAAATAATAGTGCCCATTATACTAACCTTGGCAATGCATTGGTACATAGATCTTTTGAACAAATTAAGTAATTTTTTTCCTAAAAAGAATGCATGAAGATAAGAGAGGAATCTTACTTTAATGTCTTGTATGGCCGCGTGGATAGATCGGTATCGAACCAACACAATTTACCATCTTTGCTACCCACAATAACATTATCACCTACATGAAAGAATTGCCAAGTCATCACTGCACCAATCAATTTATAGTGATGCAATAGTATTGATTCTAATCTCTAGCAAATGATTTACTGCTTAGAATAATAAATGCAATGTGAAGCAACTCTATAACCGAAAATTAGTATATGGCTGATTTGTATCTTACCACCAGGATGGATTGAGATAGAGGAAATCTCACGGACACCTGATTCCAGCTTCTTCACTAACTGCGCTTTTTGGAGATCATAAACCTGAACAAATTTCTTAGTAGCAACAAAGAACATCTTTTGACTTGGATGGAATGCTGCTGCAACAGGGAGGCCTGGCAGTTTACGGAAAGGATGGTGCGAGTGTTTCTTGGAGAGCTGATGTAACAGCACAGCTCTCGAATCACGTACAAGTGAATTAAGGTATACAATTGGCAGAGTATTAAAAAATTGTGAAGATCTGCATGCAATACACACTATGTGCCCATGCATGTCTACATAACTATGAATTAAAAGAGCCCACCCCAAAGAAGGAAATAAAATCACCCACTCTACCTGAACAAAAATGGCAATGTATCAGGTGCAATCCACCCTTAAGGTGTAATTGTGCAATCCGGCTTCGGTTAGGGCCTTGGGGCACCAAATCAACATGAAAATTCAGAAACAAATTTTGATGTAGTCAATGGAGAGTAGGGAAATTTCTATCACCAAAATTTCGCCTGGCGGTTATCAACCATATCAGCGGGGACCGGTAAAATTTTATACTAGGCAAAAAAATTTCAGATTCATCAAACTTCATCTAAAAATTCAAAAAAAAAAAACAAATTTCAATTCAAAATTTTCAGCTAAAATTTCCGGAAACCGGGTTACCGGTCGTATCGTTGACCTCCGATAAAATTTTTGACCCGATACAATTTTCTCTGATGGAGAGTTGTAGCACTCTTTAAAGTTTCAACTTCAATCTCAAAGGGTGCTAGCAGAAACTAAATAGATAAGTTTGTTGCCAATAGTAACTTTTGTCTTTTTCTTATTTCCTTTTTATTTTGATTTACGATTTGTCAGAATTTTTAGTCTATGTTAATCTTAGCATAGACTGAAATTCAACTTGAAATTTTATATATAGGTAGAGTGAATCGATAAAGAGACAGAGATTATTTTTTTTAAAAAAAAGATTCATGTTGATTTCTGCCCAAACCAAGCTGGATAGCACAATTACACCCTAGGGTGGATTGCACCTAATATGTTGCCCAAGGGAAATAGCTAATTTTAATAGAATTTTTTTATGTTGATTTGTCCCAAACCAAGCTGGATTGCACAATTACACATGTACCTAATACGTTACCCAAGGAAAATAGCTAATTTTAATAGAACTCACTGTAGAACTATGGATGCAGTGGCAAGAAATATCGGCCTACAGAAAAATCATTTATTATCATTCTTGGCTATTCTACTGATACAGCACTTGGAAATAAAACAAAGCGAACAATACATGCTTCATAAAGGATATCACTTGGCACAACTGTTGTGAAATAGTCTCCCTTAAAATGCCACTCCACAGTTGACACAGCCTGAACAACAAAATAGATGGTAAGCAAGCAAACAAAAGGTTACCAATTTCAAAGGAAAATGAAATTTAAGTACAGGTACTATACCTTGTGGTGAATCAATGTGATTCTGTCAAGTTTGTCATGCTTCACCCACCTCACAGCTGGTTTCTTATCACCTTCAATATAGCAATAGTATTTCAGAATAGGGTCAATAAGTTAGTAATACATCAGTAGAATTTCTTGGCCTCTTGGGTAACGACTCATCTTACCAGCATCTTCTTGAGGAGCTGGTTCCTGAACACGGAGGAGCTCTTTTGTCCTCATTTGAATTTCATCATCCCCCACCTCAGCATTAAGAAGCAGCAGATCATGGTCCCTACATCAAATAGGATGAATGCTAAGAAGATGTAAAACTCACAGAAAGGAAAAGCACACATGGGAATAGCAAAGGCTTACACAATAGCTGCAAGAATTGGCCTGTCAGGTGAAGGATTCCAGGCAATATGATGGACATCACCACCAACATTCCAAACCTTGAGGCAGCGACCAGTTTCAACCTCCCAAACACGAATTGTTCCATCAGATGAACCTTCAAAAAACTAGTTGTAATTAAAACATAGTCATGCTCAAGATGATGAGACAATTTTCTGCAGCAGAGATGCCTCTTCATGGCACTAGCTGAGCATATGATGCAGCTTGCCCAATACATCATCCATTCCAAAATATAACCCCCCCCCCCCCCCCCAAACACAATTCCGAATATTAATGCAGTGGTTGGCATTGCAGTGGTTTTTTAACAGCACTTGCATTTTACAACTTTTGGATATCATACATAGAGTGGGTTCTTTTAAGCTATGGCTTGTAGCTTTTAAATTCTGACTGTTCGCGAGAGACAATACGAAGAGAGAAACAGTCACATGCGATTTGGTCGGTATAAGCTAAACTCGACACAGTGTCTACAATCGACTTGTAGACCATGCCTTTAAAAGATGCACCATTTGAAACCTAGTTATTGTAGCAAAAGTGATAAACCAAAGCCAAAACCGGGCCGAACCCACCCATACTTATAAAGATGATCCCAGAAACAAAAATGACATTAAACCACATCATCAAAATAGCCATAACCCTTCAACTGAATTTAAAATAAATCATGGCCACATGTTTTGCTTAATAGTTGCAACTATGAAATGACTATTCCCCTCCCTTCCCATGCAAAGAAATGGTTGTTTTTCCGCTCCTTACACAAATAGCATGGGATTGACAAAAATCCACGCATCAACGCACAGGTATCAACCTGGTCCTAGTATATTAATTAATGACACATTGACACTAAATGATATTGACCATGGATGTGCATAAAGGGCCTTATTTTGAAATGGTGAGAAAATAACAATATAATTCTTTGTGCATTGGTTATCAAATAATATATCATTTGAACCATCAGAACATTCACATATATATCAGGCAGAATATAGAAAATGAATATCAACAGCATATACCAGATGCTATCCACTGCCCTGTTGCTTCAACTGAAAGAGACTTCACTGGACCACTATGGCCCTTGAACTCAAGGTAGCAAGTTCTTGGGTACGGCCTCAAATCTTTTTTACTAGGTAACTTCGGCTTGAGTAACTCAGGATCAATGTTTATCTGTGAGGTTATTAATTAATCATCACATGTTGGAAAAACTATTTTCTTGCAAAATAATGAATGGTCCAGAATGATAAATTCGAACCCAACTTATAAAGAACGACATATACTCATGAGAAGAACATAGGGCCTCCACTTACACGCTTTTTGCGAGTTCTAGGGCATAGATAAAGATCTAGGCACCGATCAAATCCTTCCCTAAGTGCCTTCTCATAAGCTGGCACACTTCGAAGAGAATCAAATCTGGCAAATCCACAACTCAAAAAATCATATATCCCAGACCATACATAAGAAAGTTCATAATGAAAATCTAAAACAATACAATACCGCCGTGGAATAAACTTCGGCCTGTCCTCCTCATACATAAGCTGGTATGAATCTATCTCCTCTTGTGTAGGAATATATTCAACGGAAGGATTATATGACTCTTCATGACCTGAATATATCAAATTAATGGCATCACAAAAAATGAATATAACTTCAACTTCTGTATCAAATAATTTTAATGGAATGAAAAACCATGATGTAAAATCAATTATCAAAAAGATCTTTACAGGAGTGACAGCTTATGCAAAGGATGGCACACTACCTGGTAAATTTGGTTTAGGTGCAGGAATGTAGCTCAAGCCTTGCCGCTTATTGTCTGCTGTATCAGTTTCATCTCCCCACAAGAGATAAAAGTTCGGCTCCTCCTTTGGCTTGTCAAATCTTATCCATCCTTTACGAATGGCTCTAACAAGTTTAACAACCTGCCCGAAAAATATATTAGCTACAAGGTAAACTGAATGGCAAGGCCAATTACTAAAACAGTTAAATAGCAGGTCAGAAACATGATAAAATGCAGTAAATTCCAAAGCAGTTGCAAAGTGAAGTTAACAAATAAGCCTTATGGCTATTGAGGCTATTTGAAGAGTACTGTTATGGCCTAGGATCTCGGTGTACATGCGGCAAGCGAGTAAACAATACCGCAGGCACAGTAGCAACCGCGAACAGTAAAGTGGGTACTGTAGCAACACATGAACAGTACCCACAGATACTGTAGCACATACGAATTTGGGTGGTTCGTTGGTATATCGTGGATTAAGAATATAATAATTAGTTTTCTTATTATTTAGGTTTATTTCCTTTTAAATTTATTCCATGTATTAAAGATAAGTTTCCTATTATTAAGATTAGTTTCCTTAATAAGAGAAGTTTCCTATTATTAAGATTAGTTTCCTTAATAAGAGATAGATTTCTTAGTTATCAAGTTTACCAATCTCTATAAAAGGGATGGCCTTGTATCGTTATCATTAAGCAAAGAAATAAATAAAGTTCTCTAGTCTTCCTCTTCTTCAATAGGCCTCAGAGCTTTGGTGGCGGCATGACCGACCAATCAAGGGTTAGTGCCCCACTCTCGGTCATCGGACCCGTACCACAACATTTGGTATCAAGCCACTTACTACGGCTTCCGATATTGAATTATTTCTCTTGGACAGCTTGATGGCTAGTAGCGAGAAAATAGAGTCTTTACTCCGACAATATGATGGTCACCTTGGAGAAGACTATGGAGTTGGTGGACAAACTAAAGGAACAGGAAATGGCGTCACGTGCCATTGTAATGGTTGTGCTGCCAGCACCTTCCCTGGCGTCATTATTCCCTAATTGCAATGTACAATAAAATAGTACATTGAAATCTGAAAGACTAAACGGTCCAATGTAGACAACCATAATAAATGAAAACCAGAAACACTTCATGATCAAGTATTTGATTTACTAAAGCAGGCACCTGTGACCTTGCCAACAATCACGGGTTTACAGTGACACAAATTTATTAGATCACACAATATAGAATACATCTCAAAGGGATCTTCTTTTTATAAAGAAAGATGCTTACAATCTAGAAAGAACTCAGTAAGACGACATCCATGCAGTCAGTTATATATATCTTGAAAAGAAACTGAACAAAATATTTAATGAAAATGATTTAACATAAAAGAAAAAGGGATGGAATTGAGGGAATTGAGGATATACCTTCTTCTGCTCCCACTTTGAGGGAACAAATCGCCTTTTTGGCTCAGGAGCACTAGAAAGTGGATGCCCTTTATCATCGTATTCAAACCAGTCCACATAATCCTAGAAAAATGTTTAGTCAGCATATTTCGAGCCAGATCCATTATAATTATATATGGAGAAAATAAAAAAGAAACCATTGAATTCTAAAAGAATAATCTTCATTTGCATGAATATAGATAACCACCACTGACAGATTGCATATTGTATTTAAATTAATATTTGTGGACTGGCCACACCAGTGAAGATAGATTATAAATAAGATATATGTCAGCAAAGAATAAGTAAGCATTATGCATGGTACTAAATAAATGCCAGCACGAATTCTCTTCTAAAAGTTTATCATAAAAATATACACATCCAGTCATCCACTAAACTGACATTGCACCAAGGGGTAATCTTTTACTCAATACTTATAAACTAAGCATTTGAGATAACTACATAAATGCATAATAGATATTGGTTGTTACACATACTGGATATGGATCAACATTGGTGTGTGGAGTCTTTCCCTTCAACAATCTACTTATTATCTTAGCCTCTTCCTTTGTAATCTGCACCTCCTCATCATTATACTCATCATAGATCTTCCTCCTATACTTGTCAGCAAAAGAGGAAAATTAAATTACTAAGAAAACTCATAGCCAACTAAGCTGGCATCAGACAGTGTAACGAAAAAGCAAAGATGGAAAGTAAAAAAAAGCATCTGCTGACTGCTACAGAAAGATACAAAACATGGACAATTTAATCATAATGGTTTTCAAGAACATCTATTCATCCATGTTCTGCAAGAAGACTACAATGTTCTGCAAGAAGACTACAATCTAGAGCATTGAACCATAATGGCTATCAAGAACATTGTTACTCCAAGTTCTGTAAGAAGGTTTTAGGCCTTCTTGATAGCACTGTAGCAGCTCAAAGTACAAATTTTGAAATCAGGACTGGGCTTAAGCTAGTAGGTTTTGGCCTCTTGGGGATGACCGGAGTCATTTAGTCATACAGTCCCTGTTTCCTAAGCTGTAAAATGGAAGTTACGATGTATGGGTCATTACTCCAATCCTGTATGGGTCATTACTCAAACCCTAAGTTCATTGGGTGCAAAGCTGTACACTTGTGCTGCTTCAGCTACCGATACTACACCAATCAATATTTTGGTCCCTTAGCTACTGCTCCATCTATCGATACTACACCAATCAATGTTCTAGTCCCTTACCAATTCTTAGCATCATCAGCATTCCTGAGATATGCCTCGATTCGGCCCTCCCTATCCCGCTTCTTGATCTTCCTTCCGGAGATGTCGTAGCCAACATGCTCCTCGTTCTTGTACCACTCCAGCGGCACATCCCCCACCGTGTTCCGCGGCGCCACCTGCAGACAACAGTAACAGTCACTTTTAAGTCCCCAGGTACGCAAACAAGAAAACACAAAGCCACAGATTAATCTACGAATTAGCACCTCAAACAATTGAAGGAGCTATAAAAGAAGCAGAAAAAACTTCACCTCGTCCTCTGAAGAGTCGCTCTCTTCCGCCGCCTCCGGCTCGTCGGACTCGGCGTCGGAGCCCTCGCCGCTGTCCTCGAACGACAGCGACCCCTGCATCTCGAACAATCCAAGCGAAACCCTCAAAAAAATATCCAAAACAACGCGACAAAAATAGAAAAATGAAATCGAAATCCTTCGAGGAGGAAGGAGGGCGGACCTCCTCGTCCTCGGACCAGACGTCGTCGCTCCACGGAGAATCGTCAGCGGAGAGGTCGTCGTGGTCGCGGTCGCCATCGCCGTCGCTATGCCCCATTTCCAGCGAAACCTCTGCGTGCTCTGGCCGCAGAGGAGAGGATGGAGGCGGAGGCGGGGGCTGCTTAGGGTTTTAGGAGGGGGTTCGTTTTAGGGGGGGAAGAAGGCAAGAAGGAAATTATCTATCGGGTTTGGGCTCCTAAGTTCGTTAGATCTGCCCCGGTAAAGAATGGGCCTTGCTGGCTGGCGGTTGGGCCATTAGGCCATGTATAATATGGGACGGTGCCTAATCTATTGTTTCACAATCATGTCATCGAGATACTAGATTTACTTTTTTCTGCCTATGTATAATATGGGATGGTGCCAATTCTATTATCTCACTATTACGTCATCTAGATACTAGATTTACTTTTTTGCTCTAATGATTAACACTATCTTTCACCTCTTAGCGGGACCCACCACTTTAAAATAATGAACTCCCGCACTGCATACATGCATGCATCAAATGAGTCCATATTCTTTTCGTACGAGCTAGCACCGAAGCAAGAAGGTGCACCGGACCCAGAGAAAAGGAAACTAGCACCTGTTTTTTCAATGTCTAGCACCGGAGCTCGGATTAAGTTTTGGAAGCAAGCACCAGTTATTTTGGCACATTGCAAATAGTCTTTGGGGACGTTCGGAATAACAATACCTTATAATTTTTTTTTATTGTAGTTGGTTTATTTTTTACTGTAACTGAGTTGGTTTATTTGGTATACTTATATTTAAAAAAAATTTAAAATAGAAAAAACATATTAACTTATCATGGATAATGAAAGGAATACGAAAAAAAGAAAAGGCAATAAAAACCTAAAAAATCTAATAAAAACCTAGAAAAAACGAAATTACTGAATAGTAAAAAAAAGTAGAAACCAGAAGCAAGAAGCAAAAACTGGCAAGAGTATTAGGACACCTTTCCCCCCCTACTTTAATAACACGATATCACTTGTCTCGTCACACTATGATGGAAACAGTCATTGTTGACCATACTGGTAGTGATAGTCCGGTACATGGTAACTAGGGATGTACCATGGTAACTAGGGATAGGAAATAGTAGCTAGGAGCGCTCGTTTTAGCAATGATTTTTAGTTTTTGGCTGAAATTTTATTGTAGCTGGCTTTTTTTTAAATGTAGCTGATTTGGTTTTTTTGGGCATAATTAGTTTTTTAAAAAAATATAAAAATAGAAAAAATATATTAACCCATTAGGGAGAATACAAAGGAACACGGAAAAAAAAGAAAATACAAAAAAGCCTAAAATATCTAAAAAATTCAGAAAAAGATGAAATACTAAATAATAAAAAAAACAAAAGCTAGAAACTAAATCCGAAACGAGCACCCCTAAAGGATAATCTGTTTTATTTGATATTCGTATTAGAGAAAATATGAATATAGTAAGTAAAATTTGTATTTGAGAATATTCATATCTATATTTGAGAATATTCTTATTCATATTCAAGAATGTTCGTATTTGTATTCGAGACTATTCGATTTGTATTTGATCTGTTTCCATCTCTTACAACCTCTCTGGAAATGATTGTAGAAAGTAATTTTCTGATGGAATAAGATTCACAAGCAAGAAGTAAAAATTACTTTGCATAATTTTCAACACTATGTGCTATACTGCTAGCTCATATAGACATGTAGTCATGCTACATAAATTTGTTCTACCGAGATTTGTTACAAACGTTTTAGGCCCTGATCGTTTCGGCTTTTTTCGGATTCAGCTTCTAGCTTCAGCTTTTTTTTCACTATTCACTACACTATCCACTAACTCATTATGATGTTTTTCACCAAATGCGCAGTGTTTTTCAACCAAAAGTCATCGCTATTCCGATCACCCCCTTAGTATATTTGCATTCGACTAAATTAAATATATATTAGATTCGAATTCGTATTCGTTACGATATTTGATTCGTATTCGTATTTAAGAATGTTCGAATTTGTATTCGTATTTATTTTTAAAATATAAATTTATATTTATATTTGTATTTATTTTAAAAATAAAGATTTGTACTCGTATTTGAGATTATTTAATTCGTATTCGATCCGTTTCATCTCTAATGGTAACATCAGCAAAATGTTTATATTTTTCAAAAGCAAAAATAACACTAGGCCATGTGTCATTGAACTTTGCAAGTCTGCCATGAAAATAGTCTACTTGCCATTGAGAGCGGAGTCGGACAAACGGTCTACATCTGAGAAATTATTCAGAACCGTTAACACTGCTAGAGAAATGCTTCTAAAAAATAATCCTTCGTTCTTTTTTATTTGTCTTTTGGACATCGATGCAATCTGAAATACAATTGTTTGACCTTTTTCTAATTATATGGTGAAAAAGATATTAAAAATATAATTATATCAAAGTATTCTTGATGACCATTTTCGTGTGACAAATTAAAATACTTATATGCGTAAAGTATTGAGCTACACACGTTCTAGAGCGATAAATAAAAAAGAACGTCGAGAATAATAAATAGTGGTGACAACAAATTGGTGATGCGTGTTTTCATAGTGTATTGTTGTTGAAACAAAACCGAAATTAGAATTAGAATTTTTGTTTGATGTTGATTTCCTAATATTCCCAGCCCAATCCCTCACTAATCCCAGCCATCCACGACATGAATTCACTACCAAGCCGTCCTCACTGTTCGTTCTTTGCGCTAGCACTGTTCACCATCCGAAAACACCGCCGCACACTCGATTTTTTTTTACGCCACACCACCTCGCCCGCCGCTGCCACGTCCCTGCTGCCTTGTTAGAGACAATACACCTCATCTATAGAACCCTTGACACCTTTTGACTACTGCCCCGCCCGCGCGTCTGGTCTCTTTGGCCGAAGCCGCACGATTTCATCTCACGGCTGACCTCCCTCTCTCACAGCCGACCTGACACTCCTTTGCACATTTGACCGCCGCAATGCCATCCCCAAGACTACCCATACCTCCCCCTCAGCCGACTGCACCGCGCCTCCCTAAGCCTTCCCGAATTCAACCGCGTCTTCTCACCACCTTGACTAGAGTCTGGCGCCAAACCGCCTTCCCACCCTATTTAAGACCTTGGACCCCTCCGTAGAAGAGCATTAGTGTCCAGCAAGCCCCCTCCACTCCCAATCGCAGAGATACTTAGATCACCGCCGAAGATTACCGGAAAACCCAAAGTAAGCCCTACTTCCAATCATGTGATTTAGCCAATTGCTTTCTGATTGCATTCGTCCGTAGCTTCCTCATACTCCCAGGAACACCCCCAAAGCATCGCCTTAGTCTCTCAAGTTTCCTACTGCCCTAGCGGCTAGTGCCGCCGCTCGACCGAAGAAGGCTACCTTGGATAGTCCAAACCGGCGATCCCCTGCCCAAGCCGCCACTTCCTAGAGCATCCCTATCCCTAAGGATGCTTAAACCCTAATGCGATTGTCCCAAAAGTTCTTCGATTACTCCTGTACCATTCAAAAGCTTTGCAGAGAAGAAACACCACCGCCGGCAATTGTTGGACTTTTCGCCGCTCCCGACCCCAAAACTGGAAACCCTAGACCTCCAGCAACCCATCTACAGTCTCAAACCCATCGCAAATCATTGTAGTACCATCAGTCGCCACCGCTCTCTTGCTTTGTTTTCTCATCGTTGCGCCAAATGGAGGAGAAAGATGAATAGTGCTGACGTGGTATTGTAGCAGCCGGATCCGGTGTGGACAGTGACCTGACCCGTGATGAACAGTAAAAACCCGTAATGAATAGTAAACCTTACCCATTACTATTCACCAGACCCGAAAGTGCATATAATATCCATTTGGATCGTTTTGAGCCCGTCTACCCATTTCCAAGCTCTGCTTTCCCATTTATTTGCATTTTTTCGGATTTTATTTTCTTTCTTTCCCCTAGCTCATTCCTTTGAGCATGGATTTGAATTGTTTTCTACTTGCGCTAGCTCTCGATGTCGCCGATCAGCCAGTCCAGGAAGGAGAAGCTCAAGTTCAAGCCCAAGACCCGAAAGAATATGAACTTACAGAATACATTGATCTGCAAGGCAAGTCACTTGTTTTTAATCATATTGAACCTATATTCCTTTAATTATTTATTTATCGGTATTTTCAATATGTTATTTATGCACTGCTATTTTTTGTACAATAAATGTTTAGAATGATATGATACTAGTTATGTCCTACCACTTGAAAAAGCCCAGTTTAATTTGATGGCCATATTCACCTTGACAAGACATAGTAATACCAAAACTATTATATAAGCAACATGGTAGTGCAAGAAACTCAACTATTTTAGACAACTAAGAGATCTGGCACTTTGCTGGTAGAGTTTTAAAAGTGGTTTTAGGATAAGGAGGTATCGTGGAAAGCCACGTGATGGTTGGGTTCCATGACATTATCGTAGGGTGGAGGCTTGGACCGGAAAGGGTTGCAGCACGGATTGGTATTGGCTCAGTGCTGGAAGGCACTAGAGCATGAGTTTCTGGATGGAAGTTGCCTCAAAGAAAATATAAGGACTAGAACCTTATACCAAATAAAAAATATAGTGACCGCTCAACCACAAGCGTCGACTTGTCAAACCTGGTCTAGTAACTGTTCGAATCAATTGAATATTTACAGGAAAGAAGAAGTGGATGGGGCATAGTATGGAAACCGTACCGTACCTAACAAACGCTAAATCCTCACAAATTGGACGGGGTGTGTTCCGACTTGGACCGTTGGATACCCGAGTTTGTGTAGGCCAAGAGTCTATCAGGTAGAGACTATATAAAGATTTGAGCAGTAAAAAGTCTTGTTTTCTTAACCCTATCGCGAGGGCTAGGAGATCTTGTGGGTAAAGTTGGGCAACTCTGCAGAGCCCAATTCCTCACTAATCCCATCCATCCACGACGTGAATTCACAGCCGAGCCGTCCTCATCGTTCGTTCTTTGTGTTGGCACTATTCATTGTCCGAAAACGGCGTCGCTGTTTGATATTTTTGCTGCCGCATAGCCTCACTGCCTTTCCCGCCACTGCCACATCCCTGCCGCCCTGTCAGAGACTGTACACCTCGTATGCAGCCCCTAACACCTTTTGACTATTGCCCCGCCAGCGTGTCTGGTCTCTTCGGTCGCTGCCGCACGGTTTCATCTCACGACTAACCTCCCCCTCACATAGCCGACCTGACACTCCTTTGCACATTTGACCGCCGCAATGCCATCCCCGAGACAGCCCATACCTCCCCCTTAGCCAACTGCACCGCGCCTCCCTGAGCCTTCCCAAATTCAACCGCGTCTTCTCACCGCCTTGACTAGTGCCGACGCAAAACCTCCTTCCCACCCTATTTAAGACCTTGGACCCCTCCGTAGAAGAGCACTGGTGTCCAGCAAGCCCCTCCACTCCCAATCACAGAGAAACTCAGATCACCACTAGAGATCTCCAGAAAATCCGAAGTAAGCCCTATTTTCCAATCATGTGATTTAGCCAATTTCTTTCCGATTGCATTTGTCCGTAGCTCCCTCATACTCCCAGGAACACCCCAAAGCATTGCCTTAGTCTCTCGAGTTTCCTACTACCCTGGCGGCTAGCGCTTCCGCCCGACAGAAGGAGGCCGCCATGGACAGCCCAAACCGGCAATCCCCTACCCGAGCTGCCACTTCCCAGAGCCTCCCCTATCCCTAAGGATGCTTAAACCCTAATGTGATTGTCCCGAAAGCTCTCCGATTACTCCAGTGCCATTGAAAAGCTTCGCGGAGAAGAAACACCACCCCTGATCGCCGAACTTTCCGCCGCTCCTGACAAATCCTCACAAATCGGGCGGGTGTGTTCCGACTTGGCCCGTTGGATACCCGAATTTGTGTAGGCTAAGAGTCTATCGAGAAGAGACTATATAAATATTTGAGCAGTGAAAAGCCTTGTTTTCTTAACTCTGTCGCGGGGGTTAGAAGATCTTGTGAGTAAAGTTGGGCAACTTTGCACTGTCAATTATAAGTGGTATTCGAATACGCCGTGCTTCCGTTAAATGAAACTGTGTTTAATAGGTGATTTCATTGTTGAAGCATAAGTAAAGTTGGAATTGTTAACATTAGCACAAGTTGGAAAGCCCCAAAATTCTATAAGAAGTTTATGTTTTATTATTTTATGCTCAAAATGTTTACAAAGAAAACTACATCCACGTAATATAATAGAACCATGATAATCCCATTCCATGAAGATCCTTGCATGTATTTAAATAGTATTTCCTCATGTGACTTGTTGAATGTAGTTTGTACTCATACTTGCTAAAAACATTAACAGAAAATGTTCCACAAGAGAATGAAGAGATCTATGATGACGAAGTTGATGGCTCATACGACGAAGTTGATGTTTGGTTTTAGAGTTGTTCTGTGCTTAGACATGCCTTCGATGTTCTTTTGTATTGTAAAATCTAAGGGTCACTGCCCCAGTATAAGACCCACCCATTAGGCCATTACCTTGTAATAAAGTTTGGCTTTTGATCTTAAGCTTGTGTCGATAATGATGTATACTCGTCTACAGTACCACATAGCTGAACTATCCTGAGCAGCTATGGGAGGAACAGGACACCCCTAGAAATAGGGGCATTATAGTTGTGGCCAGCTTATGTTGGACAACGAGACGCAACGGAGACACTCCCTGTGGGCCAACGACGAACCGTGACGACAGGCTTTCATCGGTAGCACCAGTAGCACAGAAAAGAAGTGAAATAAGAGGTGTATGTAAGCAAGTAAATGTAGACCAAAAGAAAGGACCAGGACAATATGTGCTGAGAACGGTGAGGACATATTTGACGTACTATTTACAAAAATAGCACCCTCACACTATCACCGAGTGGTAGGTAATGCTATTTTTTCATTTGAGGATGAAAGGGTGCTTTTTGTAAATAACGCGAGACGACGGGTAAACTTAAGAAAATGCAAGCAGCCTCGAAAGACAATTCTGTAGCCGATGTGCGTGACGAATAAGCTATGGATTGGAAGACCAATAACAGGCTGACAGGCCGGATCCACAAGACAAGCACGGAGAAGGAAGAGCAGCTACCCAAATCGATGCAGGAAACATGAGAGCAACGAAATCGAAACATAGAAAGGCCACCGCCTAGACAACCCGAGCAAGACGAATCATGAAACAAGACAACAGGCAATTCCCCTCACCCAAATAGAAGCACTAAGGAAAAGGCAGCAATAAAGCATCCAGATCTGTACACCGGTCTTTGAGAGAGAAGTAAATCGTAGGACAAGGACCACGGGCCGAGCCGGTAACCGACGAACCACGGGCGTAATAGCGTCATCCACGGAGGTGCGCTGGAGAAGGCAGGAAGCTCTAAGGTAGGTAGCATGTGCCAATGAAGCCGGTAGCACCTGTCGATGAAGCCAAAGAGAGGATGAATGGTGAGGAAGCCCCAACGTAGCCCATGGGATGCACATTGGAAAAGAAAGGAAAGGCCACAGATGGGAAGGGAGGGCCTGAATGTCCAACGGCAACAAGTAATGGCGTCGTCGACCGAAGGCCAAGAACCACGTACCCAAAGAAGGAAGGCGCATCGAAGCAGGACGACGAATTCACAACTCGATGGAGCACAAGCCCGCCACCAACAACAGAGAGGCCGAAGGCAGCCGTTGACAGCAGCAACAGGGCGCTATAAGCCGGATGGAGGCCGGTGGCCCTGGAGGACGACAAGGACAACGAGCGTCAAAGCGTACTGTGGAAGAAGCTGACGGAACGATGGGAAGAAGGAAAAGGACAAATGGGCAAGCGAGAGGGTTCGGGGAAGAGGGGCGGAGTAGGTAGGTGCAACGACATAGTCTCCTAGGGGAAGACACCTCGTTGGGGCGATGGGCATCCGGCGGCGCGACGCATGGGGAACCCAAGGCGTCACAGGCAGGTGGCGGCAGCGCAGAGACCGGACATGCGACATGCAAACCGCACAGGTGAGCGAAGCACGAAATGCGTACACGCATCGTGCAGAGGCGGCATGGCTGGGTGCACGCATTGAAGGAGAGGAGCCAAATTCCTTCGGCTTTAATAGGGAGTATGATTGGTGATGGGACGGATCACATTACTGGAACTGTTTATACAAGTTACTACAGTTATTTTTTTTTTCAAATTTGATCTCGAATGCTCTTTTCTACAAATCTAGGGTGTTTTATATTGGTTTTTGCTGATAACTTTTGACTGTGACTGATGAATAGAAGTGGCTGATAAAAACAACTGATGAATAGTAGTACAGTATATAAGACATACAAAGCAATGAAAGGTACTCCAACATTCATATCGCCATACGACTTACGGAATTGTGATATAATAAAATATAAAGTACGTTACAATATGTGAAAACACATATTGTAGTGGCCAATAAATAGTAGTAGCTGATAGAAATGACTTATAGAAGTTGTGACGTTTGTATTACCTTCAGCTTCTGAAAGCAGAAGCCGAAAGTAGAAGCTAATATGAACAGACTCCTAGTCCCCTCTGTGAGGTCGGTAGCTGCAACAGGAGACATGTGCAGCCTGTTGTGCTATAGGAGCTCGGCAAGACATACCAAGCAACTATAGCTCGATTGTGTCCTGTAGAGCCTCTGTTAGTGATATGCTCTAGAGCAAATTATGGAGAGATTGTATCACTTCTATGTTTATGATCTTTTGAATAATATGATATTTTGTCCCTTGAATAAATATTTTTCATATCGATCAACAAGTATGTGACTTGTTCGTTGAGCTCTTTATTTATGTTTTGATGTTATTCTAAATTATCTCAGATCTTGTATCATTATGTGGAATAATTATGATTTACAGATCAACACATATATTGATTAATGATCATGTTTCACGGTCATAAAGATAGCTTTCGGGTTTATTATGAAATATGCAGAGGAATATGAGTGATCAAGATAGAATTTATCCCTCCTACATAATAGGAGAGATATCTCTAGGCTCCTCGATGTAGTTAGATTAAGAAAGTGCATGGCCACATCGAATGTAGTTGAGGAGTCAATTACAACTGAATAATCCACTATAGGTTCGAGTAAAGGATCAAGCTATAATAGGATGGTACGCTTCTTGCTTTAAGTTCGATCTGATATCATGAGATAAAGGGATCGGTACAAAAACACTATATAGATTAGTCCGATATGATCTGTATGTATGTTTAGGAGTCGTTATGTCTTGCTAGAGATCGCTACCGACTTATGGACCAGAAAGAAGTTTTCGGCCTATAGCCAAATATACATGAATCTAAAGAGTCACACACTTAATGGGCTAGAACGATAAGGGTTTAGATGATAGTCCCCGAGTGGGATACGATCTCTACTCATATCGGATAAGAATCTAGTTGGAGGCTATATAAGGAGAGGTGTGGGACTGAGAGAGGTATCCTAAAACACACCCATTGAAATCCTAGCTGTCACCTCTCATAATCCCTGTTGTGCGCACTGGTGCTATCACACCGACGCACGGTGTTCTATCTTTAGATGTGTGGACCTCGGTAGAGGCACTGCTACGACTACGATGCTGATCGGGATGATCACGAGGAGAAGATGGTTGGTCTGAAGACGATCGACTACTTCCACTACATCAACGTGCTCTTCATTGAATTGGCTATTTCAACTTTACTTTTGCTGTACTGCACGTCTAGTGGTAATGTTCTATGATCTCTTACTCGCATGACTTCCTGGTTTACACGGTAGAAAATTTTAATTTGCGCAACGTAGCCTATCCGTATCCCAACAATGGTATTAAAGCCATCTTGTGTAGTATTTGATCTAGATTGGTCGTATATAGTTGATATGTGATAGTAGTAGATTAGATCTATTACTGGTCTGATATGATAACTTAGATTGATTCATGTTGTTGGATTGGTTTAGACACTGGTTGATAAGATCAATCGATTTTGATGATAGTAGATGGGTTTGGAGGAGGTATGAATTGATAGCACCGAGTTGTTGTTCTTTCTAGAAACCTCGCCGATCAATATGATTGATCAATGGAAAATTGGGTTAATGTGATCAATTTAATAAAATTTTCAAGGACAATTTCGTGAATACGATCCATGTTCCCAAAAAAATTTTCAAAGGCGCTGCCCCTTTGATCCCCTCTCACTAACCAGCTAGCAGGACCACCGTGCTGGGTAATCATACCACGTATTATAGGTGTTATGTGTTCACATCGCGTGATGGAATTGGATTATGCACATAACTTATTTTTGTATGGTTGTGTGAATAGTATGACCCATTGTGTATGTGATGTATGTATGAGTTTTTCATGGCCTGTGAGTCATGCTGATTTATAACCATGTGCTGCATATCATTGTATAACGGCCTACGTATCGATTTGTGATGCTTGATATTTTTATATGTAATTCATTGTTAGCTATTAGGAGTAATAGATAAGTATATGAATGTGGTGAACTCAAGCATTGATGGCTCGGTGGACAGGAAGCGTGGTGATAGAGATTACCGTGCTAAAGGTCATACTATATCACAGTTTAATATGATTTAATTGGGAATACTTTTATATTCCTGTTACACTATTATTCATGTTATTACTTTTTTGGATGTTTTTAATATGATAGAACAATATCCCTTTAGAAAAATTAAGTCAAACTTTATGCCCTTCTAATAATTACACATATCAAAATTTTGATCATTAACTGGTAGGTCTATCAAAGTAGGTTGCTATTAATTATCTCAATAAGATAGAGTAAAGTGTTAGACACATAATGCATAATATTGGTTTAACTTGACTAGACTATCAAAATAGTTTTGGATCTAGAGGTATAATGTTGAGGCTAGGACATATCGATATCACTCAACAAACAGGAGTTGCATGTGATGCAATTAGTAAGGGGTTGCTTACCTACGTTGTTGGGTTTTTAGCAATGATGTCAAAGCTCACTAGTACTTTGTGAAATACAGATCTTGATTCACTATATATTATTAGAGGGTACATGATTTTAAACATATAGTAGGAGTATCTTTTGTTAAATTATTTAATGAAAGATTTCATATAAATATAGTGCCAAATTTTTGCATATACTTTTTATGTTGTAGACAATGCCACCATCTACTTCCTCCACACTCAGTTTTAACCTGCGATCTATTCTTGAGAAAATAAAGCTGAATAGAACAAATTTCATTGACTGGTATCGCAACTTGAGAATTGTTCTCAAGCAAGAAAGGAGAAATATGTTCTAGAGATTCCATATCCAGATGAACCAGTTGAAGATACTACTCGTGCTCAAAAGAATGAGTATGAGAAACATTGCAATGACTCACTTGATGTTAGTTGTCTCATGCTTGTCACCATGAACTCTGAGCTTCAAAAAGACATATAAGAACATAGATGCCTATAATATGATTGTGGGTCTTAAAAGCATGTTTGAGAATCAAGCAAGGGCTGAAAAGTACAACACCTCTAAGTCATTATTTGCATGCAAGTTAGCTGAAGGAAGTCAGATCATCCCTCATGTGATCAAGATGATTGAATATATTGAGAGTTTAAAAAAGCTTGGTTTTTCCCTTAGCCAAGAGTTGTCTACTAATGTGATTCTCCAGTTGCTACCTTCGAGCTTTGAACTAGTCATTTTGAACTTTCATATAAATGGCATGGGGAAGTCAATATCCGAGTTACATGGGATGCTCAATTCAGGACAATCGCAAGGAGGAAATAGTTAGTCGAAGGACGATCGACCACTTCCACTACATTAACGTGCTCTTCGTTGAATCAGCTGCTTTAACTCTATTTTCGCTGCACTACGTGTCTAGTGATAACTATCTATGATCTTTTACTCGCATTGCATCTTGGTTTACACGGTAAAAAATTTTAATTTATACTAGCGTAGTCTACCCATATCTTAATAGCCTCTACACATTGCACTACTACAGAAAGCCTAATACTAGACGCCAAATCACAGACGATTTTGTAAAACCGTCTGTGATGTACACTATCACAGACGGTTTTAATTTGAAAACCGTCTATGCTACTGAAGGAATATCACATACGTTTTTTACTGAAAAACCGTATATGATACTGGACTATCACAGATGGTTTTTAATTACAAACCGTATGTGATATTCCAGACTATTATAGATGGTTTTTAATTAAAAACCGTCTGTGATAGTCCAGTATCACAAACGGTTTTTCAGTAAAAATCGTCTGTGATAATCCTGCTATGTATTTATTGCGCCGCTCAGACCACATCTGTCTTCATTTCGATCCAGATCTAGCCGGTGCTGCAGCTAGAGGCGGCAAGACTTTTAGGCCATTTAATTTGGTGGAAAGAGGCTTATTTGGCAGGAGAGCTTTGAAGATTTATTGAGTTCTTAGTTACCCTAGATATGGTTAGTAATGAAATTTATTTTTAGTTGCAATATCAAAATTTAGATCTAGCTAATTAATTTTCGGTGACTGTTATATATATACTTTGAAGATCTAGCTAAATTAGATTTAGCTAGCCTCAATACATGTGGTATATATGTAGTAATAATTAATTAAAATAATTTTAATACTAAGTTGTTATATATGTGTATAATATAGGACCGAAGTTGACATAGCACTTGCCCCGTGACTCTGTGCATCTATAACCTTTCTCCTTGGTTGTGTGTGAAGCGAAAATATATTTTGCTGTCGATACTTATCTAAGGGCCAAACAAATCTGGGAATGATATTGATGTGTACCTAGCACCGTTGGCGGAAGATCTAAAAGTACTATGGAACGAAGGGGTACAGGTATGGGATGCATACAAACGAGAGAACTTTACTTTCCGCTCCTCCTTGTTCTGCACCATAAATGATTATTCTACCCTTACTAACCTGTCGGGCCAGAGTACAAAAGGTGTCAAAGCTTGTACTCACTGCTTAGATGGTACCGAGAGTGTGTGGCTGAAATACTAACATAAAACCGTGTACATGCGTCACTGCTGGTTCCTTCGGAGGGCTCACCTGCACCGCAAGATGAAGAAACAATTTGACGGAGAGAAGGAGGGCGGTTCAGTTCTAAGGCATTTAAGCAAAAAAGAAGTTTATAATATGGTTAAGAATTTAGATGTTGTTCTTGGAAAGGGACATAAATTGAGGGCTCGTGAGAAGAACATCTGGAAGAAGAAATCAATATTTTAGGACTTACCTTATTAGGAGTACCTAGATGTTCGACACTGCATCGACGTCATGCACGTAGAAAAGAATATATGTGACAGCTTGATTGGTCTCTTACTGAACATTCGTGATAAAACAAAGAACGGCGTCAACGCACGTAGAAAAGAATGTATCACAGATAATTTTTAGTTACAAACCGTCTGTGATATTTACACCACAGACAGTTCGAAAATCGTCTGTGATAACCTTCAATTATCACTGACCCATAAATTTAGACAGTTCAGAAAACCGTCTGTGATGACGTTTTTGAACCGTCTGTGATACGGTTTTCTGTAGTAGTGTCGGCAGCGGCCGAATAGTACATGGTTAGCACTAATTAGCATAATTAATACTAATTAATCACTAATTAGCATGATTAGCACTAACAGATTTGTGAACGAATTAATTTGCGTTAATTAGAAAGAGTCGTGCACTAATGCATGCAACACATCGCTACAGGATACGGTGCATGCTTGTCTTGTTCCATTATTCCATCATGCATCTAGCTAGCACGGTTCAAAATGGATTAGTGACTAATTAGCATGATTAGTACTAATGGATTTGTAAATGAATTAATTAGTGTGAATTAGAAAGAGAATGTACTAATGAATGAAACACACCATGCAACTGACACAGTACAGTGCTTGCTTGTCTTGATCCATTAATTAGTTAGTTAGGTTAATTAGTGCTGATCATGCACTCTTCGGCTGCTGCTAATGTGTGGGGGCTTGACAGCTCTGATGAGCTCCTGTGGTATAGCCGACGACACTATTACATGTCATGGCTACCGAGTTCGAAGAAGAGATTGAATTTAAAAATAGGTATTTAGAGGCTAAATTAAAAAAAATAGTTTCGGTTCTATTTATATATACAGTTCCACATTACTAATCTATAATTGATTACTTAAGGTCCCATGGTGTAAGATTTTTTAACTTCATTCTTGGTGGCTCCGGTTCTATTTCGCCATTTCATGGCTTTCTTCCTCTATAGCAGGACTAATGATGCATTCAGACACATATGCCACTCCCAGAAACGCCTAATGCCATCCACAATACTAGGATGGATGGTGGATGGAAGAATAAAATAATCCTTTTTTGCTTGCGTGGAGAAGGGAGAAAATGGAGAACTTCACACTTTTGGAATTGTTAGGGATGAAAACGGATAAATACGAATAGAATAGTCTCAAATATAAATATGAATTCATATTTTTAAGATGAATATGGATACGAATTCAAACATTCTCAAATACAAATACAAATCGTATGCGGTAATGAATACGAATTTGAATCGAATATGTAATTAATTCGGTCGAATGTGAAAATTCTAAAACTTTTGTAACAAATCTTGGTAGAACAAATTTATGTAATATGACTACACGTCTACACGAGATAGTAGTGTAGATTATAGAGTTGAAAATTATACAAAGTAATTTTCACTTCTTACTTATAAAACTTGGTTCAGTAGAAAATTACCTTCTACAATCATCCCTAGGAGGTCGCTAGGGATGGAAATGGATCGAATACGAATATTCTCGAATACGAATACGATCATTCTCAAATACGGATACAAACATTTGTAAATACAAATACGAATATTCTTAAATACGGATTTTGCTTATGACATTTGCATTTTCTTGGATACGAATATAAGATAAAACAGATTATCTTTTATCGTTTCCTATCCCTAGGCATTGTAGTATTTTTTTTTCAAATTTAGTCTTGAACATCTGTTTTTACAAAAATAGCCATGTCCCTGAGCTTGATAGACACGACAGGAAACACCTGTTACCTGCCGTGCCACCATAGCTCGGTAGGACGTGGGCAACACGGTAGGCGAGGCGAGCTCGGATTGTAGACGTGGGAATTGTTAGTTATAGGATCTATGTGTACATATGTCTGGATATACGTGTATACTTGTATGCAAGCATATAAGAACATGGCCATAGGCATAATGATTTTTTAAAATAGCTAACAAATACGTGCTATTATTTTTAGTGTTCACGATGCGTTCACAATTTATAAAATATGTATGTAAGTTTGCACATATATATTTATTGCTCTTGTGTGACTAAAAAATTATAGAAAATGATGCCAAGATTGCAAAAGTGTGCACTGTTAGTTGTAATATATGTGTGTACATATGTATGAATATACATGTGTACCTATATGTATGCATATAAGCATATGGCCATAGACATAATGATTTTTTTGTAAATAGCTGAAGAAATATGCGATGTTATTTTTAGCATTCCTGGTGTGTTCGCAATTTATTAAATATTTATGTAAGTCTATACGTATATATTTGTTTTTCTTGTGTGATTAAAAAATTATAGAAATGATGCTAGAATTGCAGAAGTGCACACTGTTAGTTGTAGTATCTGCGTGTACATATGTGTGTATATACAAATGTATCTATATGCATGCATATAAGCACATGGTCGTAGGCATAATTGGTCAGAGCAATGTGAGCAGAATAGGGACTACTAGTTTACGACTTGCTACCTCATCTTCTCTCACATGGTGGAGCCCTATGGCCCCTAATGAGTCATGAGACGGTTCAGGCTTCACTAGTAGGTGCTACCAGTATCGGGTTGACCACTATCCGGCCACGTTTACTTGTAAGTAAATTTATTTGTTAGCTCATTTTATATATTCCATTGCTTTAACTTCACAGTCATGTACAATTTGTGTAACATCTTGATTTTCATAGTCTTTTTGAAGCTTTTAAAATAAAAACAATGATTTAAATTTTTCTTGAATTAATTAATGCTTAATTGGAATTTTGTAAATTAAAAATATTTAATATAAATAAAATAAACTTCAATTAATTGAAACCTATTTTATTTGAGTTCCTTGTATCACAAGGAATTTTTCTGTATTTTCTAGATTTTTAAAAGTTTATTTAAATCAATTTAAAATTCTAAAAAACAAAAAAGAGTTTCCATATGGTTACCCATCATGTCCGGTGACCATATGGGAACTCTTTTCTATTTTTAGGGTTAAGAGAAGAGTTTTCATATGGTCATCCATCCTAGACATGCTCTAGGGCCATCCTCACTTAACCCCCACATTTCCAACCAACCAAGCTACCAAGTCTAGGGCCATCCTCACTTAACCCCCAAATTTCCAACCAAGCAAGCTACCAAGTCTGCGATTTTTCTTTTGTAGCATGAGGCCACCTTCTTTCCTTTTATGTCTAGCTTGCCACTCCATCTTCCCCAAAGCAAAACACATCGATAGTAGCTAGATAACAATCGATACTACATGAACTCCTTCTTTCTCTCTTACCTCCCATGGCAACTTTCAATCCGGACCTTATCTCAATGTCCTCTCAAAAGAAAAGTTGTGCCAAATCATGTAAAGAATCCATTCCATCCAGCATCTTTGCATTTTCATCCATCCATTTGTCTTTTATCACGTATTTTCTGAAACGGACTCTAAACTAAAATCCGTGAATTGGAGTCGATTTCTATCTCTTCCAAGCCTATAAATACGACCCCTTGACCCCTCTAAACCTGTCCCAAACCATGCCAAGTCCCCTCAAAGCCCTGAACACCATCGGCACCGAGGCTCTCCGGTCTTGAAATTGATCGTCGTGTTTCAAGCTATCTGGTGAGATTTTTCGTGATCCTTTTATGCCACATCATGTTCCTATGTACCATATACTTTAATGCTAAATTAATTTAGTGTTGGTGCAGCAAATCTCCCAGAATTGAGTTTTCCCCAATCTAGCCCAGAATTGCTTCTTGATATCGATTTGTCGCCTTTGGTAAGCTTTAGTCCACGCCGTCACCTCTTTTTGACTTGCATCGTCACGTTCTACGCCGTGCTTCCCTCCTTTTCTCCAACCCCCCAGAAATTTTTTGCCTCCAACATCTAGTCATGGCCACCAAGGGCACTTTGCATTCCCATCTGTCCGGGGATATTTTCTCTAATACTTTTTCCATTAAAACATGCCAAACCATCTTAGGTAGCTACTTTTCAAGTGTATTTGGATTTTGTTCATTGAACACCGAGATATCAAGTTTTTCCTTTTTCTCGACCGACGTCGTTGAAATATTGATTGTGTCACCCCCGATATGTTTCTGGTTGAGCCAACAATTTTCCTAGTTTTATCATACCGCGTTAGCCCATGCTCACCCTACTTCTCCGTGTTCTATGCCTAGTTATTGTTCTCCTCTCCTACCCATGTCCTAGCCGCCACTGCCATTGCTATGGGCCCCTTCGACCGGCGTCGCCTCCGGCCATCTCTTTCTCAGAGCCGCAGGGTTCCATTTTGTCCATTGGTCAACCTCCCTTGGTTTTCCCTTGCATGCGCAAGCCATGCCAAAACTATGCTCTGTATATGCCATGGTTGCTCTCTGTAAGCTTTCTTCATGTTTTACATTGAGTCAATAACAAGTGGGTCTCATGCGTCATACACATCAATAAACCAAAAATCAGCCCAAAAAGAGGATGCCATGGAATATTCTCTTGCTTGAGAATTTTTTGGAATTTTCTTTCCAACCGATCTTCCAATCGCTCGTTCTCTTTCGTCCGAACTTCGATTGAGCTGATTTTTCTTCCTAAATTTATATAAAATCGAGATCTATCTTTTAGTTCTAGTTTTATAATTTTTAAATTTTATTTGAATTTATTTGTATTCATTCGCGCGATAGATAACGACTTCGAAGCAGTAGAAGCGGGACCTAAAGATCAAGAAGTGGTAACTAAGCAAGATCAAGGCAACTCGTGTTATTTGATCATGTTAAACCTAGTTTTCAAATCTATTTATTTATTATTTTATTTTAAATTATCATGCATTACTATTTTAATACAAACCTTTATACATGGTAGTTATCGTCCAATTTGATTAATCTCTCATTTGATATTTTGAATACCATAATTCTATTGCCACCATAGAATGAAAACTATCTGGTGATACAATACTAGTTATCGCATGTATTGTACGTCTAGTATGCTTAGTCATGCTTATAGTCATATTGGGTTCATTATCACATGCGATCAATTAATTAATTTTGACTTAATGAGATATTGAATCATGGTTATAGCCATAGTTATAAAATTTGAGTACCATGATATTGGTATGTTATTAGTGTTGGTTATGCAAAATTGATTTTTACTTGGACAGAGATCGTGCAGTAAAGGGAGAAGTGTGATTAGTACTTCGAGGGATATGGATATCTTGCCGAGGTAATGTCTAAGGATTTAATTTTGTTTGCCATTGATCTGAGCTTACCGTACAATCACATGTCCAGTATGAGATGGACCTGACTAATTAATTTATGATATTTCAATTTTAGTTCTGCCATCGAGATGTCAGTAGGTGTCGGTTAGACATTTCCACGGGGCACAAGAGAGGACAATTATCGACTAGATGGTTAACTTACTTGATGATAAAATCTTAGCGAGCGGAACTAGGTTGAGATTGAGTATTGTAAAGACTTTGCTATGAACTTCTTGGCCGGCATGCCTAAGGAAGCATGTTATACTAGTAACACTACAAGAAGGATATATCATACGGGTAAAGTTGTGCAACCTCTGTAGAGTATCAAACTTTCAAATAGCCGTGTCCCCGATTACGAACAATACTCGATGATTTCACACGAGGGATAGAGATTTCATAAAACTTGATTGGGATAATTCTGGAAAGTGAATGGTTAGTTCACTGGTGGTTTATTACGTGAATGGTTAGTTTACGAGTGGTTCATTGGGTGAATGGTTTGTTTAATTATGGTTTATTCAATTTCTTTAATTATTTACTTATTACTATTTTTCTCAATGTCCGCTTTTAATCTATTTACTGTATTTACTTTAAATTATTGTTATCTGCAAAATAACTACTCAATTATCATTTGGTAAGTCTTGCATACTATATTGCATTCTTATTACAAATGACTTACTGAGTACCCAATATACTCACGTCTTTATGCCCATTGTTGCTCAGTTGAAGAGGAGGAACCATATCAATTGGAGATACCTGAAGAAGGATACTTCGATCACTTCTCAGATTAGGGTCTCGCTCCGCTGTCGATTGCTTGTGAGCATATCAAATAGCTACTATGTTTATTTTTTTCATTGCTAGTTTCTTTAGCCTTTTAGGCTATTATTTTTAAGCTTGACTATAAAGTCGCAACTATGATAATTATTAATATTTGAGTCTTTTTCTTTGTTAATCATATATATGGTTAATATTTCATCTATATTTATATAGCGTGCACTAGTATGATCCTGGACTAGTGCAGTATATATAGAAAGTCCGGATTTGTAGATTCAGATCTTGATAATTTGTTTCTTCTTTATTTCCCCACTCAAATAACAGTTGCATACCACCACTTTTTTCATAGGCAAATGAAGAAGGTACGGAAGAGCGATGACTGGAGGGCAACAAGTGTCGTGGACCATGGCTTGGGAGCAGTCAGTGAGGACACAAGTTGAGCAGGAGCAACAACCATGTGACCTAGACATGTATTTCAAGTACTTGTGGTGATATGTGCCACGAATATGTTGCAAACTAATAAGGCCACCTATGCAAGCCCCGCAGCAGGCCACACACACTGATAGATTGGCACTAGGTCTGGACTGACACCGTGTGGCAAGACATGATGAGATGGTAAAAGATTTTAAGTTCATATTTGTACTGCACTGTTCATGCATACACGACTAACCTACTTTATCTGTCATTGTAGTGTCCGAGGGTGGTGCCGTATTTGTACTGTACCACATCGTGTCCAAGGGTGCTGTCGCACTGTGTTGCGGATGCTCGAGCACGTTGGAATGCCTATTAGGGTTCGTCCGCAATATGTACAAGGACTTCGAACACGCACTGGGGCTATTAGCTATGGTCGTCCTAGTGACATGTTTATTCTAGGGCGACGAGCCACACCATCATCTATTCGCAGCTTTATCCGCACGTCCTAGCTCGTTGGCGTACTGCACTAGCCTCGGCTATTCCCCAGTCTGCGCAGCTACTATTTAGGTTTGCCAATTTCATATTTTTGCTGTGATCATCACGATACCTTATGATACGGCACCTAATACTGCCACATCCATAGAGTCCAAGAGGGGGGAGAGGGAGGAAGGCCAAGGAGGACAAGCTGGAGTACACGTATATGTGTGTGGCTTGGGTCGTGTTAGTGCTGCGCGTGCACGCGTATGCCGGCGCCCAGATGCAAGGTCTGGTCCAGCGCGTGAGCTGTGTGGGCCAGGGATGAGCATAGGCTGTTGTTGTGCAGGAAAAATAGATGGCCTGCTGTTGTTACATGCATGGGAAGCAAGGAAAGAAATCAGACCATGGTATTTGATGCCAAGGATACGAAAAGAAAGATCCTAGTCGGTTCCATATGGATTAAATCTGAGTTGTAAAAAAAAAAACGCGCACAATATGAACATGTGTGTTGAGTTGGTTTTCGGAATTAAGTTCCTTAGGAAACCAGATCGTTATTTTATAGGGGGTGTGTTGGTTTTCTGGTGGAGTCCGAGTTTATCTCTAGCATAGCGCGTGACGAGCTGGTTGTGTACAAGTTTGTTTCCAGGTTGAGGCGTGTGATAGAGTTGGGGTATAAAAGCCTAGGGCCGGCTTCCCTTGTATATATCTCAGAGTCTTTTGCATTGAGAATATACACCAGAAAATCGCCTTGACGGCGGCATATCGTGTTCTTGAGTTCTTGTGAATTCTTTCTAGGGTTCATATTGCGACGTGGATTTGATTTGCTGAATCAAGTTTGCGTGTTGATCCTGTGATCTCTTCTCTCGTTCATGAGTCGTGGTGCTCATGGGTGAAAGAACCTATCTAGGGATTGGGGTCTAGCTAACTTGGTTGTGATTTGATCCCATCTACTTCCTTTGATTCTTCTCTGGATCAAATGAGCATCTGTTGTTGGTGTTTGGTGAATTAACGAAGGTGCTTCCAGCTAGTACCAGCTTGCTGCAACTAGGCCATCCACTTATTCAACTCCTGCTGTTGTGTATCAGAGAGCAGTGGCGGATCCAGAATCAAATTTTAGAAGGCTAGTGAAACATGACATACGAAAGATAAATACACTAAACATAAAGCGAACTATATTTTGCAATCTAAAATCACACATAACTATAATAGGGACATAGTAAAAATACAAAATACAACAAAGATTATACCTCGGTAATGGATAATGTACCTCCCAAAGCCCATAAATATATATAAGCAGTTATCTGTACACAAAATTAGCAAACTTAGTGATAAAATCAGAAATTGCATTTGTGAATAGTTGTAAAGATTGAAAAAATAATGAAACATACCATTAACTAGGATTGAATAGTAGTAGTGCAAGTACGAGGCAATAGTATTCTATGAGATTTCATGCTTTGAAAGCATTTTCTAATTTTATCATCATCATCAAGGTTTCTAAAAATCTCTCACTCAGTGTAGCATATCATCAAGTCACTGAACCACTCATCTGCTACTCTATTGCGTAAATTTGCCTTGATAATATTCATTGTTGAAAAGACTCTTTCAATCGATGATGTTGCCACTGGAAAGATCAATGTTAGCTCAATGATGCGATATACCAATGGGAATGTTCTATTTTTTCTTGTTTCAACCATCTTTTGAGCTAGCTTTGCAATATCACCACATCCATGGAATTGTACATTTCTCCTGACATTGAGAACAAATATTTGAAGCTGATTTCTTAACAACAAACGGTCAATTATATCGAAGTCATCAGCATAAATCTCAGCAAAGTTGAACAATCTTATCTACATCAAACTTGGAGAAAGAGTCTCTTGGATCAAGACAAAACATTCATACCAACAACTCTGAAGAAACTTCATTGAATCGATGGTTCATTTCTGATGTAATGGCATCAATAGCAGTAATGAAAATCTCAACATAGAAATAGTGATGGTAAGTTATCATATGCTTCCTACGTGCAGACATACCTCTAACTGAAATGAGTTCTTCCATATTTGGCACATGAATCTCATTTGATTAACAAAAGCTTTTTACTTGTTGCAATAATGGCTCCCACCTATTGTCTCTCATGTTTTGCAAACGCACTTTCACATCTACAAGCAAATCCATAGCTTGATCAATATTTTGATCCTTCCTTTGCAAAGCAAGTGATAACTCACTTGTAATGCTTAGCAAGTCTATTAATAAATACAAGATAAAAATAAATTCAAAGCTTTCCATTTTCTGTATCAAACCCGATGCTCCACCATGACTTGATGGTTGACATGCATCTTTACTGACAATCTCTAGTACCTCTAATACTGCCTCCCACATTTGGTAATACGTATTAAGGTTTTTAGATGAGAGCCCCATCTAGTATTAGAAGGTCTAGCTAGACTCATTTCTTGATGCAACCCTGTGCCAGTGACAACCTTATTATTTTCTAGTTTCTCCAACAAGACATCTTGATGCTTTGTAAGCAATGCATCCATTCTCTTACAAGATGCACTCACAGTGGTCACTATCAAGGGAAGTTGAAGATTCATCGTGTCCTCGGAATGCTTGACCTTGCATTAGGAGAAATCTTGCACAATCTAAAGAAGTAGTCAAATGAATTTTATATGCAATTTTCGACTCTCGTCCATGATCAGAAAGTCTTTCCGTTACACTTGCCCTTTGATTTTTAAAATCCTCGCAGTTCCCCCTTGCAATGTTTTGATAACTACTAGGTCCACCAACATGTTTATCAAATGTTCCTAAAGCATTCTTCCAATTAGAATACCCTGTTGTTGTAAATACATGACTACCAAATTTTTCCAGGTCTTCCAGGTTTCTTGAAAAGAAAATAATAGAAACAAAAGACCGCATCATTTTCCACACTATATTCTAACCAATCATATTTATTGTACCAAGATTGTTGAAATGCCCTTAAAAAATCATTCTGTATTTTATAAGAAAAATCATGGCCTTTTGGTTGGGTTGGACCTCTCAACAAATACACCCTTCTTATTTGATTTCTAATTTCATTGTCATACTCATTAATAGGTATACGATTCACTGGATCAGCGCTGATTTCATCAGGACTAAAATCCATCTGAGCCTTCTTTACTTGACTCTCATTAGTATGAGGAGTATTACTTGTATTGTATGAAAAATATTTATGTAATGTTCGTTTCTAAATTTCTTGCAAATGTATAAATCAATAAATGATAATAAATAAAACTAAAATATCAAATTAATCGCAGTTACATAAATTAAAAAGAATGGATCTATGTTAATAACTTAATATTTTAGACCTATTAATTCTTTACTTGAGTCTTGATTCTCGAGTAGCCACAGGACTCAAACTCAAATTCTCAAAACCCACTGGCTCACTTACAAGTTCGCCACTCGCCAGTCGGCCTCTTGGCCCCGGGCCCTCTCTGGCTCTCCAGCTCTCCCTCACAGTAACGCCTGGGCGACCAGGCCTCCCGCCTCCAGCCTTCCCATTGCCAGCTCCCTCCTCGGCTCCGCCCTCCTGGCTGACCGGCGACCAGGCCTCCTGCCTCCCCACTGCTAGTTCCCTCCGCCCTCTGGGCCGACTGGCCAACCGGCTAGGCGGCGACCAGGCCTCCCCTCCCGCCTTCGGCCTCCTCACTGCAAGCTCAAGCCGACGCCTCAGAAGCACTCCCCTCCAGCCCTCCTCCGGCCTCCCTCCCTCTCCTGCTCACGCCTCGGCACCTCTGCCGCCTCGCAGCCTCCCTCTCCAACCAGATCTAGCGCTAGGCGGCCACTCGCCATGATGGCGCGGGCGCGCGGCGCTCCACGCCTCCAGATCTGGCACTAGGTGGCCGCTGCGATGCTGTTGGTTGCCCAGTCCGCCCACGCCCACTCGCCACCAACGCCGCCCATTGCCTGTCCGTGCTGCCGCCGCCAACTGCAAGAGGTGAGGTCTGAGGAGGAGAAATCGAGAAGGGATGAGATCGATGATTCAATTGCTTTGCCGTTGCTATGGTGTGGCCGAATTGGATCTGGGTCATTTGGTTCCCTAAGTGCTCGCCTGCTCGGTATGTATTTCTTGGTGGGCTTTGCCGATTAGGCCTTTACACTTTGCTACGATGTTGTTTTTGGTCCAAATTAGTACTTTATTGTTGCCTTGTTGTTGTTGGCTTTTTGCCTTCACGGCCTCACCGTCGTAGCCCTAGCCGGTGGTAGGCATGGCAGTGGCCGGCGGCGGCGGCAGTGGCGTGGCGCCCCAGCCGGAGATAGGGGGCTATGGGGGGTACCCACTGTCCGACCGGAGGTAGGGTGGGCGCCAGCCCCCCTGACCCACCGGTTGGTCCACCACTGTCCGAGAGTTGGTGGTGCTACTCCACACTGTTGTTGCTACTATTGTTCTATTGATCAGGACGTTGTTCAGCTACTACTTCTGTTGCTGTTATTCAATTGATCAGGAGTGTTCGGCTACTGCTATTGAATCAGAAACTTTTTGCTGCTTTCTTGGCTGAGACAAGTAGAAGATTGAGTTGTAGATTTCTTGTATCATGAAGGTCGGGCCAACAATTCATGTACAAATTAGGGTTCTACTAATTTGTACCATACCACCTTATTTTAATTGTTCTTCATACATGTCATCCTCATGCAAGCTGTTCGTGTTGACACTATTATACTTCCGTCTTCATCACGGATGTAGCCTGATTCTGGATCTCCCTTGCCAAGGGATGACAGAGCACAACATGTCCATCCTCATCACAGAGACAACCGGAGACACATGATACCCCAGACAGTGACATCGACTCGCCTATCTGATACTGTGACATGCAATACAGCATGTACGCACCCGCAGACCACTCGCACCTTTGGCAGCATTGCAAGTGGTAAAACTAGACATACGATGGCTACACGGTCCACCAGTACAATGCGGACTTTGCACCATCAAGCTTTGCTATAGTGGGCTATCCAGGAGGTTCATCATTCATGCAACATGTGACACCAATGCTTACAATTACAAGTTTACTTACCGGTCCATGATTTATCTTCCTTCAGCTAACCGAATAGTATGAATGTGTATGTATTAAGGCTAGAGTTCCAAGAGTGGATTGTGGATTCATTCTTCATAGAGCACACAACACAGGTTCATCTATTCGAAACTAGGGTTCTCACTGCAGTTGTACCTTTCATAAGCCTAACACAACGTGTTTCCCTTCACAAAATGCCAGTAATTACGTGGAGGACTAGATGCAGTAGATGTTTAGCACTCAAGAGATTGAGCTTAGTCAATTGTCCAGTGGCACGGTTCCCACTTGATGACCACCACTATATGAATTATGCGATGTACGATGCTCCCCGAATAGACTGACTTTCCCTAAGGACCAGCTTCGTCACCAGAGGAAGTGGGTAGCGGACAACCCTTAACCTGGTACTGCGTCCAATTTCTACACTTCACACCAAACCTGTATGATATGGAATTTGTCGTTAATGCTTTGTCCCTATTGTACCAGTATGTAGGGGTGGAAACGAGCCGAGCCGAGCCGGCTCGAGCCAGGCTCGGCCGAGCTCGCACCGAGTCGAGCCATGGCTCGGCTCGGCTCGTTTAGATATTGAGCTAGAGTGCAGGCTTGGCTCGGCTTGTCAGATAGCTCGAGCCGGCTCGCGAGCCAAGCTTTTGGCTCGGGTACATTGTTCTGGCGCCTTCTGCCCGCTAGATCCCGCCAGGCTTCTCGGCCCCAACACACAACACGAATCCAATCAATCAAGAGAGGGAGGATCTACTCACCGGGGGGCGAGCGGCGACGGCACCGGGGATCGGCGGCGGGCGACCGCGGCGAGCCGGAGAGGGGAGAGGCGCGGCACCGGGGATCGGCGGCGGGGCGGGCGGGGAGAAGGGGATCGACGGCGCACCGGGGATGGGCGGCGAGGCGGGCGGGGAGAGGCGGCGGCACCGGGGATCAGCGGTGGGGCGGGCGGGGGAGTGGGGAGGGAAGCGGTGGGAGTGGGGAGGAGGTGGTGGCGGCGGGGGGGAGGGAGGAGGCGGCGGGAGTCGATGGGGGGGAGGGAGGAGTTGGCGGGGGGAGCGGGGAGGGGGGCGATGGCGGCGGGGCGGGGAGGCGGCGGTGGCGCAGGAGCGGGAGGGAGGAGGCGGCGGGGTCGGGAGCGGGAGGAGGAGGCGGCGGGGGGCGGGCCGGGGAGGGAGGAGGAGGTGAGGGGGAGCGGGGACTCGGCGAGGGAGGAGGCGGGCGGGCAATGCTAAGAGGCGGAGGGGGGCTGGGAGTGCGATTGGAGCGGGGATCGAAGTCATCGAACGGAGCAGCGTGATTTTGAAGTGGGGATTGGAGCGGCTCGGTTGGGCTTGCGAGCGGCTCGAGCTCGGCTCGTTAGTGAGCCGAGCTATTTTTCAGGCTTGGCTCGCTGAAAAAAATTTCGAGCTCGAGCCGAGCCGGCTACGAGCTCGAGTAGCTCACGAGCCTCGAGCTTTTTGTCCAGCCCTACCAGTATGATATGAAATTGTTGATGTATGTAGTGCAATTTTGCACCACCAAGGTTCTCTCAGTGAATTGACCGCACACAACATCTTTTCTCAGTGAGTACACAACATGCACCAGCTTTCTCAGTGATTTGATAATACGTATTAGCGTTTCACATTGATTGAGTTCACAATATGCGGCATCTGGTCTCAGTGAAATCATAGCATGCAACAGCTTTACTCAACGTGTTGACAACACGTACCATCTTTTCCTAGTGATTTGACAACACAAAATAGCTTTTGTTAGTGAGTTAACAATACATACCAACTTTTCTCCACGAATAGACAACACGCGACAACTTTTCTCAATGATCTAACATTATGCACCAGCTTTTCGCAGTGAAATGACAGCACATACTAGCTTTTCTCGGTGAATTGACAATAGCGTGACCTTCCCTGTGCCCTCAAGATTCGCTCTCGCAGATATGAGTGCACAACTATTAGGAAAATTTTACTCCTAAACAGTGCATAAGGACCACCTATAAAGTCTAGCCAACCTCCATGACTAGATCCAACACTCCACTTGAGTTGATATCCAAAATAGGGGAAGAGCTGAGGGAGAAGAGGGTATAGTTAGAGCACATCATTGTGCTGCTGTTAGAGCTATCGAACTACAGAGAAATGCTTCTTAAGTGAAAGTAGATAGCCAAAAAGAAGAAATCCTACCATGATAATTCTTGCAAGGATGGAGCTATGTCGCCGAAGTTTCCACGGTCATAGTGCCACTATAGTAATCTAGCCCATATCATTCAGTCCAAACACTCGACCACAACTGCCGGTGCACTACACATGCAACCAAATTCTTGAAAGCAAATGTTATGTATTGATAAATTACATTGCATGTTTTATTTCACACATCGCTAACCTACTCTGTGCATAACAGTAGACCATGGAGCATTGCTACTTCTTCCAATAGTTCGATGACTTAGAAATGTACGATAAGGTATTCATTGAGCAGAAATACATACTCAACTACCTGGTGGCGCCGGAGAGATTCACACATTGAAAACTTTATACCCCAGATGACAAAGAAAAGGCCAACATGGCGGAGGACAAGGAAAAGGCATTGATGGTCCTCGATGCCCCCACTGAACGCTGTGTTATTTTCGACTGGGACAAATCTACATAAGTTGTAAAAGCCGAATACTAGACAAAGTCATTAGGGCTAAAGCTCGCAAAGGAGAGAAGGAAAAGGCACAGATGAACTCAAATATATACAATGATTGCAAGCATAACTTCTAAAAGGTGCACATGTATCTTAGTTATAGTTAGGGTTGATAGTTTGTGCATGTTGCTATTTATATCGTACGAGTAGTGAGGCAAACATACGCATCTAACCAAACCTTAAGCGCCATGTAATTCACACACATTGCGAAATGTTATGTCAGGCTAGACATGGTCCATTACGATAATTTTTTGCAATAACGTATGTCTATTAATTAACAAAGGGAGTTAGTGATGGTGGTTCATCTGCCCCTCTGAACTCCCCCTTGTACCCTCCTACAAAACAATTTCTACCCTGATACAGAAAAAACAATGTATAAAAAAATCCCACCACCTATAAATTCTATAACAAAAAACAAAAATCTACTGGGTATACGCCAAAGCCGAGAGCGCGGAGACACATCAGGCGAGCGCGGATGCAGGGCTGACGGTGTGGACCACATGGGCAAATCCCAGCAATGTCAAGCCAACGTGTCGGGAAAATATGTTTTTTCTAATACGTATCAAAGCATGGGTACTAAAGTAGTTAGCAAGAAAAGGCTGAATGGACACCTACTGAGCCAAGGGTACTCGATAGGCCGCTATCGAGCCTGGGCTACTCGGCATCATCTACCAAGCATGGAGAGCTCAATAGGGTACTACTGAGCCTGGCTAGCTCGGTAGGCCGGTGGGCCCCACTGGCTCCCGCACGTGCTGTGACTGTTGAGCTTGCCTCACCTACCACATTGCCTGTGCCCTACCGAACTGTGTGGTGCGGCAGGTGATAGGTGTTACCTACTACGTCTGCTGAGCTCGACGACAAGGCTATTTTTGCAAAAATGAGATTCCAGGAGCCATTTGTTTTAGAAAAAAATTTGCTACAATGCCAAAAGCGTGCACTTCTCAAAAATGGAGTGGGGTGAGAGCTATCCAGATGGGAGAAGGGAGGAAGAGGTTGGAGACTAGGCCGCGCTAAGGAAAAAGTGGTGAAGAAATCAGTAGGGTGACACGGCAAAGTCTCTCTCTCCTCTCTCGGTTGGATCGATTTTGCATTGGAGAAAACCAAAGCTTATGTTTCCTTCTTTTAGGTTTTTAGTTTTTGATTTCTCTAAAATTTGAAATAAATGAGACAATTTTTTGAAGTAGATTTTGCAAATAACTTTTTGATCTTAAACTATATGCGTCATTCACGTCAACGTCTCTATCATCTACTATCGTCTCAAAAACACAGACAAAACTATCAACCAAAGTTAAAAACCGTTTGCCGCTGCTCTTAAAAAACAAGGCCTTGGTGTTGCTCCGCCGAGCATTGAAGCACTGTTTCTCTCCTCGCTACCGAGAAAAGGATTTTTTTCTTTAATACTTTGTGCAAGGTGTCCTAGTGAGGATCATCCCTGTATCGCTTCATGTGGTGAAACTCTTCATGTGGTAAAAACTATTAGGAAACCAGGGATAAGGGTTTCCGTTTAAACGGATTCTTTCCGTTTAAACGAGTCCCTATCCATATTGGGCACCTCACCCTCTCCTATAAATAGAGAGCCATATGGCTGATTTTGTACCCCATTGAATTGAAGCAATAAAGAAAGACCAGGAGTTCTCTCTACCTCTCTCTGTGTTCAATCTATTATTTTGTCGCTTTGTGATTGATTCATTCTTGTTCTAAGCAGAGGAATTGCTCGGACTGGTCGCCAGCGAGGGTTCCTCAACACGTTATCAGCACGAATCGCTCCGGTGAATGAAGGTAATCATCGAAGCACTTAATAGATTGGTTTTTCTAGATCGCTTTGAATTTGCTTTTTCTTCGCGTTCTAGATTGGTTTTTTCTATGGTGCAAATCCACCTAATCTACCGCGAGTAGACTTGAAGTTGCCGGCACAATGTCAATTGGTAGATTGCGAAACGGGGTAGATGTTGATTGCACTGCAGAAAACGATGCAAATCCGCCCTAATCTACCGCGAGCAAACTTGAAGTCGCCAGCACAATGTCGATCGGTAGATTGCGAAACGGGGTAGATGTTGATTGCATCGTCAGATAAGAAACGAAATTTTGTATCAATTTCTTTCTCTGTTTTGTCTTGCACGGCACAACATAAAAAAAATTGAAGGATCGGATGCCGCCGTCGCTGCGCCTGCATGCGCGCCGCCGGCGGCCGGCCAGCAGCCGGCCATGGAGCCCGAGCCGACCACCGCCTCCTGCACAAGGTGCCGCTGCCCCGCACGAACGGCCGTCGATGCCTCGGTTTTCGCGCCCGCACGCTCAACGCCACCGGCCGCGGCTATTCGACCTCCGCGCCTGTATGCGCAACGTCGTCGTCGCCGGCCGCGGCTCTTCGGTTCCCGAGCACGTGCGCTGGCCGTCAGCGCTTCCGCCCCACCGCTGGGTCCCGTACGAGCACCGCCGACCCCGGCCTCGCGCCCGCATGCGCGCCGCCGGTGTCCCCGCGCTCAACCACTGACCGGCGCCTCGGCTCCTTCACCCGCAGCCGCGCCGGCCCGCACTCGCGCTCGACCGCAGCACCTCCGCAGCGCTCGCGTCGCTCCGCCTGCGCGTGCCGCCGGCCGGCCCCGCATGGCGCCGCCGCTGCACGCTGCGCGCGCGCTCTGGCCGGCCCGCATGGCCGCCGCCATCGCGCGCCGCCAAGACGCCGCCTCCGGCCGCTGCCGCCCCGCAGCCGCCACCTCCCGCTGGCGTGCCTCACGCGCCGCCGCAGCCGGCCGCCCCGCACCGCCCTGCGCGCGCCGGCCTGACGCAGCCGCCGCCGCCACCCGGTGTGGGGGTAGGGAAACCCTACCCCGCCCCTTGAGTCCACCTAGTGGGCCGACCGGCAATTGGGCCGAAGAAAAAAAAAGGGAGATGGGCCGCGCGGGTGAAAGAGGCCTGGCCGGCCGAAAAAAAAGGGGTCCGGCCGGTTATTTGCAGATGAACCTGGAAATTACGCAAAATTTTCTCCGAATTGAAAATTTTGCGTATAGACCCCCAGAAAATGCAAAATTTGCTGGAATTTTGTATTCTAGCATAAAAGATTCTCGGGAACCCGAATTTTGCATTATTTTCAGCATTTGAAGCTTGTTTATTTATGCCATTATTGTTTTATATATTTTCTGCATTTATTTACTATTTTGATTAATTGTAATTATTTAATTGCTTTTAATCACTGAAAATTAGCAGTAAATTATGGAAAATGTATAGAAATTTATGAGACATTACGAGAATCTATTGTACCATTTATTTACCTGCAGTAAATAATTTCATGCATGTTTACCTGAAGTAAACTTATTTGTTCCATTCATCACATGTAGATGACTGGCATCACGAACCGGGAGTTCGAGGAGCTTGCCTAGCATGGCAAGAATTATCTGACGTGGGCATCTGATGTCGAGATAGTACTTGGAGCCAAGAAGCTCCGCGCAGCTATTCGGATTGGCGGACGGCATGACGCCAAACCCACACCTGAGGAGAATGATCAAGCACTTCATTTTCTCAGGCATCATCTCTGCATTACTCTCAAGAATGAGTATATGGCGGAGAAAAGCGCGCTAGCACTCTGGATCGTACTCAAGAAGCGGTTTGAGAAGCTCAAGTACACCATTCTTCCTCAGGCAGAGCAGGAGTGGATCAGACTGAGGTTTGCCGATTTCAAGACGGTCGGGGAGTACAATTCTGCCTTACACAGAATTTGTACCAATCTTCAACTCTGTGGCAAGCAGATCATAGATGAGCAGAAGATTGAGAAGACCTTGTCTACCTTTCACCCTAATGCTGTACAATCTGCCCGCAACTATCGTCAAGACGGCTACAAGGAGTACGCCGAATTGATAGATATGATGCCGGTAGTGGAGGCTCAGGACGAACTTCTCCGCAAGAATTACGTCACTCAGCCATTGGGGAGCTCCGCTGGCCGTGAAGCCAATGCTGGGAGCTACAAGGTGCGAAAGCTCTTGATGAAAAGAAGGGGGAAGAAGGGTAAGACCGTTGCCCAGAAAGGCAAGTCAGATGCTCAAAATGACAAAAGGGCTAAGGAGAATGGCAAAACCTATGGCCAGCAGAACCAAGGTTGCTTCAAGTGTGGCAAGTGGGGGCATTGGTCGCGGATCTGTAAAGCGCCGCAACATGTCATTGATGCCCACCAAGCCCAGAAGAAAAATGGCAAAGGGCAGCCTGAAGCTCACTTTGCAGCAGTCGAGGGGGAGCATATTGAGCAGTTGCCAGAAATGATGGAAGTTGAGTCCATTCCAGCAGCAGCACCCCCTTACGATCTAGAGGCAGCCACCTCCATGATTTCTCTCGAAGAGAACATCACGCCTGAAAAGATAGCCGAAGAAGTCAACGATTTTCTAGTTGATTCCATCTGATGCACAGAATGCATGAGACGTTAATTGTCATTTATTTTGCATTAAATGGACAAGTTAGAACTTGCATAGATGGTACTTTAGTTTTATTTTCTCATGATTGTTGGATGATTTTGGAATAATTTATTCATTTTTCCAGTTTACAATGGCATAATATGTTCTAATATTTGTGTGTTGTATGTTTTCTAATACATATTAATAAAATACCTTATATTGGAGCACGTGTGGCGCCCCTATGGATGAAGCATGCCTTGCCGACAGTGGTACCATGAATACCATCTTAAGAGAGGCTAAGTATTTTCAGTCAATTCGTAAGAGCAATGGCAGCCTTACGACAATCGCCGGAAGCGATGCATGTATAATTGGTTCCGGAAGAGCCACAATTATACTTCCCATGTGCACAACTTTGGTCATTGAAGACGCATTATTGTACCCAGATTCGACTAGAACTCTCTTAAGCTTTAAAGATATTCGCGCCAATGGTTTCCACGTTGAGACTGAAGAAGAGTACGGTAAGGAATACATACTCATCACAAAGCGCGAAGAGAATGGCAAAAGGGTATTAGAAAAGCTTCGTTCACTAGAAACTAGGCTATATTATACCAACATTAAGGCGCTGCAGCAGACATCATCCCAAGATGATTCGAAACTCAACTATTCTGTCTTTGGCATGACAGATTAGGCCACCCAGGTCTTAGGATGATGAGAAATATAATTAACAATTCTCACGGGCATAATATTAATGTGAAGAATTTCCCGAATCATGAAGATTTTGTGTGCCCTGCATGTGCCACCGAAATTAATTATTAGACCTCGACTGAAAGTGAAGGATGAAGTCCCTGCATTCCTGGAACGCATCCAGGGAGACATTTGCGGTCCTATTCAGCCTATCTCAGGGCCATTTAGGTATTTCATTGTGCTCGTTGATGCTTCCTCAAAGTGGTCATATGTGGGTTTATTATCCACAAGAAACCATGCTTTCGTCAAATTGATCTTGCAGATCATTCGCATCAGAAATGTGTTCCCTGATCATCGCATCAAGTCCATTAGAATGGACAATGCCGGAGAATTTACTTCAAAGGCATTTGATGATTATTGCATGGCGATGGGGATTACAGTTGAGCATTCGGTACCGCATGTCCATACTCAGAATGGTTTGGCAGAGGCATTGATTAAGAGAATTAAATTTATTGCCCGACCACTTTTGCAGAATTGTAATTTGCCAGCTACATGTTGGGGACATGCAGTCCTACATGCAGCGAATCTCATCAACTTTAGACCTTCGGCCTACAACATCCATTCACCTATACAACTAGCGCAAGGGTCACCACCAAAAATTTCTCATCTCAGGAGGTTTAGATGCAAGGTTTATGCACCTATACCCCCTTTGCAGCGAACTGCAATGGGCCCTCTCCGTAAGACTGGGATATACGTTGGTTATGAGACTGCATCCATAATCAGATATTTGGAACCCATGTCGGGAGATTTGCATACTAGCCGCTTCGCTGACTGCATTTTTGATGAGGATAATTTCCCGACATTAGGGGGAGGAAATCAACCCCTTGATGAAAAATGTCGAGAAATTACGTGGGAAACCACGGGAATTCCTGCACATGACCCGCGCACTAGTGAAACTAAAAAAGAGGTCCAGAAGATCATCGATTTGCAAGTATTAGCAAATCAACTGCCCGATCACTTTAGTGATTTGAAGAGCGTGACTAAGTCGCATGTGCCTGCACGCAATGCACCGGAGAGGGTTGAAATACCAAAGAAAATTGAAGGTATCCCTAATCCCGTCCAAAGGCCTCAGAATAAAAGGACGAGAACTCCAGCTTCTCGAATCCAAAGTAACCGGGGACGCCTGACGAAAAAGGATAAGAAGAACTTATCACAGCCGATCACTGAAGTCCCCCAGAATGAGAAGGGGAGCCAGTTGAGACCTGGCACATGTATGACACCTCTAGTAGAGGGCATACCAGATCTGAATATCCCCGTTGGCATGAATGTGTGCGCACACATCGGAGCCGAAAAACTAAAGGGACTTGCCACCGCAATTGAAAGAAGCGATGCGTAAGGTGAAGCTCCAGAAGAAGCAACTCATGAAGAAATAGGTATAAATTATGTGCACACGGGAAAGTCCCTGAACAGAACAACAGCCAATATCGATATCTACTTCGCAAAGAAAATTACCACAATCATTTATCTTGATCCCGAGCCTGCATCGCTCGCTGAATGTAAGAAAAGATCAGATTGGGAAGATTGGAAGAAGGCAATAGCAACTGAATTGCTATCTCTGAACAAAAGAGATGTGTTTGGGCCCGTATGCCGCACACCTCCCCATGTGCACTCCGTAGGGCACAAGTGGGTATTTGTTCGAAAGAGAAATGAAAGAAACGAAGTAGTGAGATATAAAGCAAGGCTGGTAGCACAAGGTTTCACTCAACGTCCTGGAGTTGATTATGAAGAAACCTACTCCCCGGTCATGAGTGGAATTACCTTTAGATATTTGATCTCAATGGCAGTAAACTTGAATTTAGAAATGAAACTGATGGATGTTGTGACTACATACCTTTATGGTAACTTGGATTCGGAGATTTATATGAAAGTCCCTGAAGGAATTCCTCTCCCGAACCAAGACAGAGCAAATAGAAATCATGCGATGTGAAGCTTAGAAAGTCCTGTATGGATCAAGCAACCGCGTATGTGGTATAATCGCTAAGCGACTTTCTCTGCAAGAAAGGCTACACGAACAATGAAGACTGTCCTTGTGTATTTATACGACGATCCTGAATGGATTCTCAGATAATCTCGGTGTATGTAGATGATCTGAATATCATCGGGACAGTGGAAGATATAAAAGAGGCAAGCTCCTACTTGGAGTCAGAGTTTGAAATGAAAGATTTAGGCAAAACCAAGTTCTGTTTAGGCCTGCAGCTTGAGCATGTCCCTAGAGTAGTCTTGGTACATCAGTCGACCTGCACCTAGAAGGTGCTAGAAAGATTCGGCTTTGAGAAAGCATTCCCATCAAAAGTACCGATGATCGGGAGATCTTTACAGCAAGACAAAGATCCTTTCCGGCCTAGGGAAGAGGGGGAGGAAGTCCTGGGACCGGAATTCCCATACTTGAGTGCAGTTGGAGCACTCATGTACTTAGCAAACTGCACTAGACCGGATATTGCCTTTGCCGTGAACCTATTAGCAAGGTATAGTGCAGAGCCCACCAAAAGGCATTGGCAGGGCAGAAAGGACATCTTCCGATATCTCCAAGGAAGTAAGGACCTTGGATTGTTCTACAGAAAGAATCAAGATCTGAACTTGATTGGCTATGCAGATGCTGGGTACCTGTTTGACCCGCATACCGCAAAATCACAAACAGGCTATGTATTTCTGTGTGGTGGAACTGCAATTTCCTGGAAATCGTCTAAGCAAAGCCTTGTAGCTACCTCGACGAACCACTCAGAAATAATAGCGTTGTATGAAGCCGCACATGAATGCGCTTGGCTACGCCGAATGGTTCACCACATCCAGCAGTCATGTGGGATGAACATTGTGCAAACCCCCATAATTATCTATGAAGATAATGCCGCTTGCGTTGCACAAGTACAAACGGGCTATGTGAAGAGTCATCTCACAAAGCATATCAACCCCAAGTTCTTCTATGCTCATGAATTGCAAAAGATGGACGAGATTAAAGCATCAGATACTAAGTCTTGTGAAAATCTAGCAGATTTATTCACAAAGTCACTCCCCGCATCTAGCTTTGAAAGATGCGTGCGAGGGATCGGTATGATGAGACTTAGAGAAGTGCAGAATTCAGGGGGAGAATTATCTCAAGCTCGTTAATGAATCTTGATCCTGAAGATCAAGTACCCAAAGAATAAAAGTCCTGAAGGCTAAATGAAACTGGGTGAATTGTACTCTTTTTCCCTTGACGAGTTTTCCTGAAGTTTCTCGACCAAGATTTTTAATGAGGCAATTCGTGCAATCACAGCATAACATGCATCATGTACTCTTTCTCCAAATTTTTCCCACTGGGTTTTTATGGAGTTTTAATGAGGCATGAGTATGTCGAATGAGTGTCTAAGGGGGAGTATTAGGAAACCAGGGATAAGGGTTTCCGTTTAAACGGATTCTTTCCGTTTAAACGAGTCCTTATCCATATTGAGCACCTCACCCTCTCTTATAAATAGAGAGCCATATGGCTGATTTTGTACCCCATTGAATTGAAGTAATAAAGAAAGACCAGGAGTTCTCTCTACCTCTCTCTGTGTTCAATCTATTATTTTGTCGCTTTGTGATTGATTCGTTCTTGTTCTAAGCAGAGAAATTACTCAGATTGGTCGCCAGCGAGGGTTCCTCAACAAAATTATCGGTCGCATGGCCATGGCGCCATCTTCATGGGCCGACCATGCAGTAAAACTGATCAATGTCAACCAATGATGCTTACTGACTTGTGGTAATTACCTTCTTTTTTAGACAGACTTGTGGTAATTACTAGTGTAATTAGGTAGGTATAAATTAGTAAGGAGTAGCGGTGACTTAAAGCAGGTTTTTATTTTTGCGAGTGATTTTAAGTAGTAGTAACTTAACCAAAAAATAATTTTTTTTCTTCCAAGTATACCACAGCAATATAGTTACTGAACCAAACACCATAACGCGTTATCCATCAGCTTATTTATATAGGGAATGAAGCGTCTCACATCTCTGAAGTATAAACACACTTTGGGAAACACCATCCAACATGTCATAATTCTATTTGGACTTGTTTACATCGGCGAACCAAATAACCTCTTAGATCCCGTTTGGAGCGCGAGAAATTTCTTAATTTCTGTGTTAATTAAACTATTTTATGTGAAATTCCTACGAAATTTCAATGTAATCCCTGCATTTCAAGTGAAGTCTTTAAACGTGGTACTATGTTAGAGTTAACTCACAATGGCGGAGCCACATGCAACCTGTGGGGGGTTTTTGCAAAATAGTCTTATTTGTATTGATGTTTGATACCAGTTCGTAAAACTCCAGATAGTTAAAAGAAGTTGACCCATAGGTTCGGATCCTACGTGTTGTACTGAATTGAATACAACATAGGAGTATGGGACCCATATATGTCCTTATCAACTAGTAGTATGTTCATTCGAAGTTCGGAGGAAAGAATAGGGGTGGCAATTCCCTCTGCGGGGGCGGGCTCTGCGGGGAATATCTCTGTAGGGGGGTGGGACCGGGGGGGTAATATCCCCCCGCGGGGGGAACGGAGGCGGGGCCCCGCGAAGCTAGCAGGGCGGGGACGGGATCATCCTCGCCCCGTGGGACCTCACGGGGACCCGATAAAAAATAAAAATATTTAATAATAGATTATTATTTTTAATATAAGAGATTGTATTCTTTTCTTGTATATTTAGATTAAAACTTGAATTTATATGTTAGAATATATATTTTGAAGCTATATTTTTAAACATAATATGCTTAAGTAATTATAAATTAATAAATAAAATCAAAATTTTATTTTTAAACAATAAATTTAAATTTTTTTAATCTCCTGCGGGGACCTCGTGGGGATCGGGTCCCCGTGGGGATCGGGGACGGGGGGCAATCTCCCCCCGCGAGGCTAAACGGGGCGGGGCGGGGCGCCGCGGAGGCTTCCCCCGCCCCGTTTACATCCCTAGGAAAGAAACATTGCTTGAGCCTTGTCGGTGGATGTCACACACCTAGGCTATTGGTAGATCTAGAATTTTTTTTTATTATTGTAAATTCTTATATGATTTTTTTGTCTCTCCCGATATTTCATGTGTATATGAATGTAAATATTAAGTAGTTATCTGTAATATTTTTACATATCGTAAATATTAAGTAGTTCGCATGAAATACCGGGAGAAACAAAAAATTCATATACACATTCATGTACATATTTGCGAGAGGGACAAATAAATAATTTACGGACAAAAACTAAATTCGTACACACTGTACAAATAAATAAATTACGGACAAAAATTTTAAAATTTTCTAATTACAACAAATTTCAAAAAATTAACACTACGATTTTCAATTTAAAAAATTATTTAATCGTGCGGGAACAGTGCGGGAATGGGTGATGCGGCTGGAGACCGCACCACTCCTAAGTGGTGCATGTGGAAAGGAAGTTAGATTTGACATTTCTATAATTTAAATACTAATTCTAAAATTTTGGAGATCATCAGTGCTAGAAACGCCTAAAATTCCCTAACCAGAGGCAGAGAGCTCTACCAGAGTACCATGCCGCTATGAGCTCACGCAAGGGTACAGGGTTCCGCCGACTGCTGCCGCTGCCGGGAGCCTCCGGAGAAGGCTGCCAACGCCGGGAGCCTCTGGAGTAGGCCGCCTCTGCCCTCAGGAGCAGGCCATCGGAGTGAAGAGCCTCCGGAGCAGGCCGCCGATGCCGTCTCTCTCTTCAATCTCTTCTTCTCCATTGGTCGCCAGGAGCCTCCAGAGCAGGCCGCCGGTGTCGCCTCCCTCTTCAGTCTTTTCTTCTCCGTCGGCCACTGGGAGCCTCTTGGATCCACCAATGCCGCCTCCCTCTTTAGGCTCTTCTTCTCCGCCGGCCACTGCTCCCAATTCCTGTAGCATTCCCTAATGTAAGTAGCGATATGTTAATGTAGAGCTTTGCTAATGGTAGGATATGCTGATTAGAATGGTAAGATCTGCTTCAGTAGCATATTAAATTGCAATGGTTTGTCAATATTGTTAGATGTTCAGGCAGAGAGTATGCTGTGATGTGTATGCTGGTTGTTAGCCATAGTTGCTTCATGGATGCAAGTTGAACAATTGTATATTATGCTTCGAGTTGTTTCAGGTAAAGAAATAAATCCTTCTTGGTGTGTCTGCATAGGTAAAGAAATAAGTCCTGTATGGTCAAGATAATTCATTGTTTTTTGCCAACTTAACTTGATGTAGCTCAGTAGCTATCACTTACGTATGAACTTATGTATGTATCTATTTCCATTTGTTTTTTGGATATTGTTAGCTGTATGTGTTGGTTCTACAGGCTTTCGTTTGTGACTTCCAACAATGGGATGAGCATCTGGACATCCTTAAGGTGCTTTCCAAAGAGGTAAAATTTCTTGCTGCTTTGAATGTCTATAAATGGTTGAATGTGCAGCTATGGTGGACAATAGTTCTGTAGTTGAAATTCATAAACATAATTTCTGGTTTTTCCTGGTGCCATCTTTTGCTATTATACATCCTTGTTACTGATTTCTGTTGGCCATTAGGTCATGATTGTGGCACTCTCTATGAAATACTGCAGTCAAGAAGTTGAGGATCATGCTTGTTTCTACTTTACCTCATTACTTCTTACTAAGTGAACTTCTCATCTGATTCTGTTATCGTTCACAAGGGTCATATTGCAGTGCTACTGGGTGGTGAGAAGTTGACTAAAGCTTTGCAAACCTACTGCTGTTGTGTGACAATGTGAGTAATCTTGCCACATGATATTTATTCAACTTTAGAAAATTATTTTATGGTACTGTTTAATTGTACTTTTATCATGCACAAGCATGAAGAAGTGATGAAAATAAACATTCATGAAATAATAAGAACTAAGAAGTCAATAATGTGTGTGCATGTTCTTCCTGCTTTTCGTTGTGGTCATCAATTTTATAATTCAGATTTAAACACTTCAAATATTTTGAACCTAACTGAACTTACTTTTGTTGCCAATCTTTGACTAAATGAATTTCCTAGTGTTGGTGCATGTTTGGGATTAGTTGAACTTAATTCTTTTCTCCATACATAATTGCAAGATTCCACTGAAAGTAAAGATCTTGTGGCAAGCTTTCCAAGATAAAATACAATCTACAAGACAACTGAAAAAGAGGAAATGGAAAGGGGATAAACTGTGTCTTATGTGGTCAACCTGAAGATGCAGATCACATATTCTTCTCTTGCATCTTTGCCATATTTTGGTGGATCTGCTCATCTACATAAAAGAGGCTTTCCATTGTGTGTGTGGGGGGGTTGCCGATGAGGGTAACTCTAATTACTCTTGTATGTTATTCAGTTTTGCAGCACTTTCTTGGGCTGTCTGGAAAAATAGAACAAAATGGCTATTGATAAACGCTTCCCTTAATAGCCAAGGGAAGTTCTGTTCAAGTTTCTTTTTACATGCAGCGGTGGCGAGCTCTTCTCAAGTTGACGGATCGGGGTAGTCTTGTCACTTGTGGTTCAGGGCTTGAATTGGCATGCATGACACAATCATGCATGTTCTGGATTGTGGAAGCGTTTAATTTTATCTAAATGCATCGATGCATGACACAATTTGCCATTTTTTTCAATGAATAAATGAAGCTCTAAGTTTCTCTCATCACTAAATTGTACCCTGCCTATATGATCTGTTTCTGATGTGTTGGTTCGTGTATTCACATCAAACGTTTGCGTCAAATTGATTGCTTGGTGCCGTTGTCATGTATGTCTGTGTTATTCGTCTATATTATCTGTTTCTGATCTGAAACCGTTATGTATCTGTCCCGACGGTACCGTATTCAAAACTTTGAATATATGAATTCATATTTATATATGGTCTTACCGTATTTGACTCCGACTCTGGGGACAAAATACGGGTTAGGATATGGTTTAGGTGATATCTATCCGAATCTGATCTGATTGCACTCTTATCTAAGGGTATCTAAATATGAGCTAAGCCATATTAAGAAGGCTAAATTGAACCAAGAAGCTCAAATTGAATCAATTAAAGTGCTAGAAATTTAATTTTAACCAATTATTCTCAAGCACTAGATAAAAACCAAACTTGATATTTTAAAGATCATTTTAGGCCTTATCTTAACAAAAGCAAGTCCTAAACCAAGAGTCATCCACAATTGCCTCCTAAACTTGAACCATTGATCATAATTTTATAGTCTATCTCAGTAAAATAGGTCCTAAACTAGAAGCCATCTACAACTGCTTCCTGAGCTTTAACTAATTGAATTAATTTCATTTTCATTGATCTCAAGTCATTGTCAACTATCTAAAGCATTACACTTAAAAGAATGATCTTGGCTATACAAAACTCTCTCTGAGTTCATGCCAAGTGCAATGATAAGTTGTCTCATGAAGAAGAATTGTTAAGATTCATGATTCAGCACAAAATAGATCATTTAATCAAGTTAGGCACTAGTCCATTGAGCAATTATATGATTCACCAAACAACTAACATAGCACTCAATAAAGCTCAATTTTAGACTCAAGATTCAATAGAGCATTTTTGACATGGCATATATTATAAAAATGATCACTAGAAAGCAAACTAGCCAAAATATCCATCCTTACAAATTTAAAAGATACCAATTGTAAAAAATGATATCAATTGTAAGATTACATTCAAGCTGAGAAGACCTGCCCCCACCACCAAAGCTTCTCTCTGGCCCCCACAAGAACCATCGGACCATCGGAAGGAATAGAACCACTAGGAGCCTACCTCTCTATTGAGCTCTCTCTCTCTCTCAAACTCTATACCCTTGGCCTAATTGACCACAGAGTTAAAGTCATGCAGACTGATAGCCCCCAAAATGTAGCAATACTCCTGATTAAGCCCCTATGGAACCTCTTTGCCTTCTCACGGTCATCGCTAGCCATAGTTGACATGAAGCAGACCAGGTTATTGAACCCCGCCTCGTACTCTGCAACTGGCATCTTTCCCTGTATGAAGGTCGACTGGGAGTGCTCCATCCTCTCAATGAAGGACTTCGGGTAGAACTTCATGCTGAACTGCTCGACAAAATCCTCCCAAGTGATCGGTTCCAGAGCAGTGGTCCTAGCTGACAGAACCCCCTCCTATCAAATGTCTGCCTGACTCTTCAATTGAAAGGCCACGAAGCATGCATTCTACGATGACATCATCTTCAAAGCTCCAAACTGCTGCTCCATTTAGTGAAACCAATCTGTTGCTTGGACTGGGGTGCCAGCTTCATCACAGTATCCAAACGGAGGGTCATCCACTCACGAAAGCTCATCCTAGCCTCTGGTCGAGCTGGTACAGCACCAGGGTCAACAATAGGTGTAGTAGGAGGAGTTGCCTGCACCTGCTGATGAAGTGCTTGAACCTCCCTCTAAAGGCCCTGCAAAAGGGCAGCTGACACCGCCTAAACACCAGTGGTTGGCTGAATAGCCGAAGTGACCTCCTCACCTGTCTCTCCAACGTTCTCCTCAAATGGGGGTGGTGGCACCACCAAACCGCTTCAATGACCACGGTTGTGGCCTCCACCACGTCCATAGCATCTACACCTCACCATAGCTGATAACCAGAAATAATAATTAAAACTCAGCTCAAGCACAGGAATATCAATCATACCATACTTATTTAGCAACAATTCAATACTCAATAACAATTATACAAGCTAACAGAAGCGTAAATGCAATGCATACTCAATTCTATCCTACTGTGCACTAGTGTGTCAAAATTTTGTTTTAAGCTAATTAACCTAAGTCAAATTTCAGCATTAAGTTTTTCTAAATCATTTCATTATTATGGTTGGTATTTTTATTAAATTACCAAACCTATATCAAATTTTAGTTGATTAAACAAGTAAGTTATTAATTTATTCACTATGGACCTAAAGGCCGCTTTGATACCAATTACAACATCTCCTCTTAACAAAAGCCAAAATGTCACCTACAACTACTATCGCTACCAATTTTAACCAATAATCAAACATTACCAACAAAAATTATTCATCATAACACTAAACAAAAAATTCAGCAATATTGTAAACCATAAATTGAATTAAATATGAACCAAATAGTTACCAATACGAATCTGTAACATCCTGATTTTCAGAGAGTTTTAAAACCCTGAATTTTAAAATAAAATTTTGGAATTTTTCTGGAATTAATAAAGCTTAAATTAAATTTTTAGAATTTTAAAAGGATTTAATTTGATTAAAATAAACTTCAACATAAGTTAAAAATATTTTATTTGAGTTCCTTGCGTCACAAGGAATTTTCTGGTATTTTTGGTGAATATTTGGGATTTTTTTGATATTTTCTAGAGCTGTTTTGATTTTCCTCGGATTTACTAAAAAGAAAATGAGGGGGAAAATCCTTAAATGCCCGTGGGCCGAAACCCTAGCTGGCCCACTCCTCCCCGCCGGCCCAGCCCGCGCTGCTCGCCGCCCCCACCCTCATCCACTCGGAGCCGTCCGATGGCCCGCACCCGCACACGCGTCGGCCATCCGGCCCGATCCCGCGCCCGCGCCCGCCTAACCCTAGCGCCCGCACCCGCTCCACCCTCAGCCGCCCGATCGGCCGCCCCGCACACGTGGCGCCCATCCGCCCACGCCTCCCGCCGCCATCGCTCGCTCACTTGCCCACCCGTGCCCGGATTCCCGCTCGCCCGTCCGATCCCTTAGCCACACCACGTGTCGTCGCCTCCGGTCTTTGTCTCCGATCTGGCCTCGGTTTGTGGGCTTCAAAAGTCGCCGCTGCCCTCGCCTCCTTCCGTCGTCCGCCTCACGCCGCTGTCCTCACCGTGTATCGCCTCTGGCCTCGCCGACGTCCCCATCTACACCGGTGAGCTGCCACCATCCTCCTCCTCCCCTCGGCCACACCCTCGCCGGACCCCACGCAACCGCACCGCACCGCTGACCCCGCCATCGGAACCCGCACCCTGAGCCCGCCTCGTGTCCGCCCGCGCGACGCTTCGCGAAGCGAGCTGCCATGCGTCGGTGATCTGCAACTCTGCCGCCCAATCCCGGCCGTTCCTCCAGATCCGATCCAACGGTCCCGATTGCGCCACGCGTCGCATTCTCAGCTGCCCGATCCCGCCGCCGCCGTCGCGCCTAAGCCGCGCCAGCTCACTCTACCCACGTGGCAAGCCACGTCAGCCCTAGGTCCACATGGCATGCCACGTGTCCGCCACATCAGCGCCACATCAGCAGTGGTCGGCCCCCCAGGTGCCACGTGGCAGCCACGTCAGTGTTCGCCACGTGTCAGCACCAGCTGCTGCCACGTCAGCCCTAGCCTCACCGCGTCATCGCCGCCGCCCCGCGCATGCTGTTCCATGCACCGGTTCCACGGTAGACTTATTCCTCCGTGCACCGGGTTCACAGCACAGTGCCATTTTTTGAATTTTCTAGATTTCCTTTACGGTTTATTTTCCGAGAGCCCGTTCTCTCTCGTCCTAGCTCCGATTGACCCCATTCTTTTTTCTAAATTCATCTAAAATCGAGCTCTAGCTTTTGGTTCTGATTTCAAGATTTTTGGTGTTCTTTTGCTTATCATTTTATGTGTTTTTCTTGTTTCGGTCGTTTTCTCTCTTGTTAGATTCCGATTCTGGAGGAGCAGGAGCTACGCCTGAAGACCAAGAGTACCTCGCTGAGCATAACCAAGGCAAGTCATGTCCTTTGATCATGTTGAACCCAGTTGCAATCTACTATTTAATTATTTTGTTTTAAATTACATTGCATTGCTATTTTATTACAAACCTTGTACTTGGTAGGTATTACCCAATGGATTAATCCCTCCTTGATATTTTGAGATGCTATGATACCATTGTCACCATAGGTTGAAAAACATACTAGTGATACTACGATATTTGTTACATGGGTTGTACGATTAGTATGTTTAGTCTTGCTTAATTTACGATTGGATTTATCATCACATGTGAATTATCAATCTGACTTAATGAGATATGGAACGGTGGTTGGTGCCACGTTTATTAAAATTTGTGCCATGACATTGGTGTGTCATTGACGTGGTTATACAAACTGGTTTTGCACTCAGGCGAGTGCTCGTGCAGTAAAGGGGAAAGTGTTGGAGCACTTCGATGGATGTTGTAGTCTCGCCCGGGTAGACTTAATGACTTAACTTTGTGCGCCATTCATCTGAGCTCTACCGTGCAAACAACATATCTAGTATGGGACGGACCTGGCTGATTAATTTGGGAAGTTTCAATTTCAATCTCGCCATTGTGATGAACATGGTTGTTGATTTCCATAAGGCGCAAGGGGGATGGGATGCGAAACCCTAGCGGGCAGGATTGAGTTGGAATTGAACTTTGTAAAGGTCTTGTTGTGATTACCTTAAGCTGAGGCTAATTACATCGTGTGGGTACCGTTGTGCACCCTCTGCAGAGTGTAAAACTATTCGAATAGCCGCGTTCTCGGTCATGGACAATGCTCGATGATTTCACACGAGGTATAGTTATTTATGAAAACTTGTGGATTTGTGGTCGGACAGTGAATGGTTAATTCACTGTGAGTTTAGCTTGTGGATGGGAGGTTCATAAGTGGTTATGTCAATTCTTTTGATTATTTATTTATTATTATTTTACTTAAAGTTCGCTTTCAACCTATTTACTGTATTTACTTTCAACTGTCATTTTATACAAATTAACCTTTCAGCCTTACTTTGGTAAGCCTTGCATATTATATTGTATTCATTTGTTACAAACGACTTGTTGAGTACCAATATACTCACGGCTTTATGCCCAATGTTGCTCAGTTGAGTAAGAGGAGTATCATCAGCATGAGGTTCCAGAAGGAGAGTACTTCGACGACTTCACGGATTAGGCTTCGTTCTCCACTCGATAGCCTGTGGGCTTGTCAATTGGTTACTACGCTTTATCTTGGATTTCCGCTGCTAGTTTTTGGTTAAGCCATTCGGGCTAGTTCATTGTAAGCTTGGCCTTACGGTCGTACTTTTAAGATTTATCGATATTTGAGTTTTTCTTTTATTTTAACGTGTATATGGTTGTGATTACATCTATGTTTGACTGTGTGCACTAGCGTGATCCTGGGACTAGTGCAATATACACAGAGAGTTCGGATTTGCATATTCGGGTCTCGATAGAATCATATATAAGGGTAAACCAAGGAAATCAAGTTGCATCATTAAAAACCATAAGAACTAAGGGATTCCATAAACCATCTAATTATTACAATGGAAAGTACTAAGGTCATTATGACAGTAAGTGATAGATCGCTAGGTGGAGTGAAAAGCTATAAATGTGAAACATTCCATGCTCTACTTACAACCATGCATGTTGCATTCAACGTTCACCTAAAAACAACAACAAGCAAGAGTGAGTCCATGACTTAGAAAGTACACAATAGAATAATAAACGAAGTAGCAACATTAATTAACATTTCATGTCTAGTCACCATTAACTCAATTACACATATATATTCTGATCAACTACCAACCTCAAGTCTCAATATCTTTAACTCTCTTTTCATGAATGCACAAGAATGCAATGCCATTATAGCAGTATAGCAGAATGTAACACCCGTTGGTATTCACTCATGCTCGCACTCTTTCTGGCGGGGATCAATTGCCTGTCCTTTTTCATACGATGACCTCATTGCCCATATTTTATATATGGGGATCTCATCCCACTCCCGTGGATCACATCTTTATATCATGAATGCTCAACATGCAATGATTATTATCTTTGTTCATTAGCAATTGATATAATCATCATTCTTCCACGATCATCATCATCATCATCAATTTTATTATAAGCATATGAGCAATATAAAATAGACATAATCATATGAATAACCATGGCAAGTATTCATTTAACCAAATAACATTTCCACACACTCGAATACCATTCCACCATACACTTGCCTGTCTAGTTGCAACGATCGGTTTGATTAGAGTATGACACTAACTCCGAAGTTACTCCTCCTACTGTAAATGCCCAAACTCAGTGCAGGCCAAAACAATACAAAACAACACTTAATTTATAATGCTCCTACACGCTCCCCAAATCCCCAAATCTCCCCCTTTACCAGACAGTCGCCCCTACTATCCGGATACTAAAAGCAACATAACTTTCGACTCCCAAACCATATCCTAGCAAACCATACTAGTTATAGAACCATACTAGCAAACCATACTAGTTATGGAACCATACTAGCAAACCAAACTAGTTATGGAACCAACACAATAATTTCTACAACTTCTTAGTTAGCCACATGCTCAACTTAAATCATATAAACCCCCGTTTTTAATCTAGAAGATAGATCTGTCATGTTTTGGACAACAGAGTTAATATTTTTATATTTATTAGTATACTTGTTGGTGTTTTAATACCGATCTTACGTATGATTTGTTTGGATTGGGGAAAACTCTCAAGGACTTGGTTATGAGCACATAGAGGGAGACACGGGAATTTTATGCAGGTTCAGGCCTTCTCTTGGGAGGATAATAATCCTACTTCCTATATGGCTATTTCTTCAGAGAAATGATTACAATTGAGAGTAATGCGAAAAAGTCTTACATTATATCTTGCTCTAAGTGTATTCAACTTGGCTTTGGATCACATCCTCCTCTGATATCAACCCTTATATAGTTGATGAAGCGACAGCAGTTGTTCCACTCCCGAAGATGCCTTTACACTTTAGGAAATAACCGTCTGACGGAGGTTATTGTCAGAGAGATGTAGTTGCTCATTCGCCATGCGACGGTTGTTGTCAGAGAGAGACTTTGTGCGGTTAATAAGAATAAATGCACATTCTAGCTTGAAGGATCGGAAATGGCAACAGAGGGGGGGGTGAATGGTGCCTTTTAAAATTGCCCCGAGGTATCCACTCAATTTTTCTCCTCCAATAGCACTGAAAGCTATGAAGTAGGGAATTAACGGGTTTTACCGAAAACCTGCTTCAAGAATTAGCCCACAAAACTTATACACAAAACACCCTCTCCTATAGCTATCGAAGCTATGAAGAAAGAAAGAGATTTTCCTTCCTGGTAGCTGAACTGAAATAAGGAAGAACTAAGGGAAATCTGCAGAGAAACAGTTGACCGAAAAGGACACACAAAACAAAAAAAAAAAGAACAAGACAAACAGAGGGATTCAATTGCTGAAAATGACAAGATAAGAACTGAAAAGAAAACCAAATGCAACTGGACTTGTGCACTGCTAGTAGCTTGGAGACTAAAAATAAATCAGAGAGCCCACTACTGAAAGAAGAGCATGGTGCTACCCAAAAAAAATGAAAAATAAGATGAAACTAGCAGAGACAGTGCAGCTCTTTTCGGACTGAAGTTATCTTGAACAACCAGAACTGCAGACTGTCAAAAACAAAGAAAGGTAACTGCTCTGGACCGAAACTAAAGACTATAGCCGAACCTTCATGCTAACTGCAGAGAACTGAAAAAGGAGAGACAGCTGGAAACTCTGAGAAGGCAGCCTGCTACGTGAGCTGTGCTAGCCGAACTGCTGCAAGGTTAGTAAAAGCTAAAGAAGCACTGTCTGCCGAAAAGAACTGAAACCGCATAGGGACTGCTGCTGCTGCTTCTGCAGGACCATTAACAACCGAGAGACCAACACAAGTCTTGCAGCCAAAAACTTGGAGACTAGCAGCAAACAAAACAGATCCCAGCCAAAAACTATTTAAAGCTAGAAACTGCAGACTGCACCAACACAAGAAAGAAGAATCTGCAAACAGCCTGCCCGAAGGGTAGGAAACCACGGAGCTAAACCTTCTGCCCAACCGAAAACTACACAGCTTCACAAATCCGGAACTAGAGAGGGGCAGTGCACAGAGAACGGATTTTTCTGGCAGCTACCAACCGAAGAAGACCAGGACTGCAGACCAAAAAAAATTCTGCGGCTGCAAAGCTGCTGTAAACTGCAGAAAATAGCTGCCGAAAAGATTGGAAGGCCCTGGAGAACTACTGACCGAACTGCTTGCAGTCAGCCGAACCAAAGAACAAAAATCTGCACCTCTCTACAACCAAACCGAACAGCAAACTTGCAGATTGGGAAGGATGCTTCTTGCAGCCGAAAACAGCAAGGGAGAAGATAACTGCAATTGAAGAGTTTTGCTATCGGGTATAGACTAGTCAACTGACTTTGAGGATGTACCCAAATTATAGCAACAATTTAACCAAGCCATGGAGACTAACAAAAAGAAAATCAAACAAACAGCAACCAAAACTCAAACACTAGAAATTTCATATAGAGGAAGAGAGATGAACGATTAATAAAGAGGAATGATTACAAAGGGTTCTACATCCAACTCAAGCCAATCTCATATCCTGGGCAACACATATACCCATAGAGATAGCACTAGAGAAAACCCTCTACCTCAAAACTCATACACACATGGAGAGACACAAATGAAACCCTAAAACTTTAGCACAACTCCCTCTCTACTAAAACACAAGTATTAGGAAACCCTAACACTCACACCCATCTCTCTCTCTATCAATTGCACAAGTGCCCTTCTCTCACTAGAGAGCACCTCTATTTATAGCCTCCACTAATAGGTTTACAAACACTTTACCTATTAGGTCACAACAACTCTCCACTAATGGGTTTACACACCATTTTACCCATTAGGTCACAACAACTCTCCACTAATGGGTTTACACACCATTTTACCTATTAGGTCATAACAACTCCTCACTAATGGATCATTCTCTAACCAAATCCACTTCTTTTTGTGCAGCCCTGCGCATTTACCAAAATACCACTCCTGCACCTTCCGGGAAGCTTCCTCGTTTCTTGTTGCGCACGCCTCGCAATCACTTCGAGTTCTCGCCGTCTTCGACACATCTCGACGCTCTGACCTCAGCACCGCCTGTGCCTAGTCCGATCACCCGTGCCTCGCCACGACTCCGTCTCAAAATCCTGCAATCATCACCGACAAGAAAACACATTACATAGCACCGCACAAGATATTATAATTAAATATCCGCATCAGTAATTAGCACAAAAATGCCCGGAATAAACTCAGATTTTTTAGAACACGTGTCAATTACTCATCACACAACCGGGGTTACCTCCACATCGTCTCACATAGCTGCTATGTCAGATAAACCTACGGTGTGGTAGGTTATCGTAGACAAGCTAGTCAGAGTTGTACTGGTTGTAGGAAGGTCGACAACCAAATGATAATCATAGGACAACTTATGACTACACTATGCCCATAGAAGAATTTACGATCATGAGGTGGTCATAGAAGGAATTATGATCAGGTAGTTGTAGAAGGGCTTATGACTATGGGATAGCTGTAGAAGTGCTTACGACCATTCTGTGCGATTTCTCCCTTATCTATAAGAGGTATATTTAAAGAATGTAATGATGTAATAATTCAATGATTACTCTATCCTCGTCAATACTCACGCAACTATAGTGAACCATCACATTTTCAGAAACCGAAGGAAATTGTCTACCACTTTCTATTTATGCTCAAATTTTAATTTTTTTATTAAATCAGTCAAACGAATAATTTCCCATGATAGCGTCTAACAGTAATTGGCTCTGGATAGCAGTCTTCTAAAATTCATAACTTCTATTATACGACTTCAAAATTCATGCTATTGGACTCTCTGGAATCCTTAAAAAATTACCTACACTTCTCATGTAGACCAAATAGCCTAATTCCTTCTTTTACTATTTTTAATCTACTAATTACTACATTGCTACCAACTAATGATAATTCCCTAGATAGCAAGGTTACAAAATTCATAACTCAAAATTTAACCATCTGATTGTTTTAATTAAATACTCTAAGAAAGCTAACAAAATTCTTTATAGATGTCTAGTACATGACATTCTCCAATTGTGGCCATACAGTACACGAAATTGTAGTAGAACAACTCAGCAGATCAAACCGATCTACTATTCGATCTCCATGATGAACACGTGCTACCTCTCTCTAATCTGGATTCTAATCTTGAATTAAATACACAAAATAGAGGGAAATAACTAGATCATTACCCAAGAGATCAAAACTTAAATCACAATCTCTTCCTCCCTAATTTTCCTTCTCTTCTCCCTCTAACTTTTCTCTGGCTAACTCCTCTGGACAAGCGTACACACCTGTAAGGCCACGGTAGCCGCCTGGAACACAAATAAAATCCCATGCATAGGATCTCTGGGCAATGCATCAGGCAGGTCAAGCCAGTCGGTCTCAGTGGCACTGATGTGTCTGTAGACGGTCGGCAAGACAACACGTGACTGTGGCCGAACCACACAACCACACACGTGTGGGCGATGAACGCACTACGCAGGCCGATGCTGGCGCTGTGATCAGAGTTGTCAACTGGCAATGCACGAGAGCCCCGATTAGCGTGCGGGATAGGCTAGAGATGGCGATTGCGCACAGAGCAAAAAGATATGTGGCTAGGGTTTATTTCCTCTATCACACGGCTTAAGATCGTAATTCGATTCTAACTCTTCCATATAACTTGCTCCTAGAAACCACTTCCTCCTCTAAAAATCTACGCATCCTATTTTTCACATATCCTTTTTCCGCTATTCATACACAAGTCCTTAAGAGGAATATTTTTAAAATATTATATTTTACTCTCCTTAATAGAATTCGATCCCGAATTCTACGCCTCAAACCTCTAACTGAGAAACACAACAGAACTGGAAACTAAACCACACACATACCTGAAGCGAACAACTCTGGATAATTCTTTCACATGAGAGACTCAGTTCCTAAGTTACTTCCTATTCGGTTTGATATTTCCTCAATATAGAGACATGTAATATATTATGCGCACCATGCATGAACTCAAAAAGGTCCAAGTGATAAGCCAACTTCCTAATTCGTGCCTCATTTGGAAATGGCCCAATGTAACTTACACTAAGCTTCCCTTTGGTACCAAAGTGCACGATACCCTTAGTAGGAGACACTCGCAAGAGCATCTGATCTCTCATCACAAACTCCAACTCCCACTTCCTCACATCAGTATAACTCTTTTGTCAGCTCTTAGTGACAAGCAGATTCTACCAAATCTCTATCACTCGGTCACAAGTCTACTGAATCCAGTCAGGACCTAGAATTGCCTTCTCACCAATGGCACCCTAGCACAATGGTAACCTACACCTTCGTCCACATAGGACCTCAAATGGTGCAGCTCGAACACTAGTATAATAGCTGTTATTGTAGACGAACTCTATGAGTGCAAGGTGATCCTCCCAACTCCCCTTCCACGACAATACATAGAACCTAAGCATGTCCTCTAGTGTCTGAATAGTGCACTCAGACTACTTATCTATCTAAGGGTGAAACATGGTGCTAAGACGAAGCTGTGTGCCCAAAGAACTCTACAAGCTCTCCAAAAACTTGGAGACAAACATTGCATCACAATCTGAAGTAATAGTCTTAGGCATACTATGTAACCGCACTATTTGTCGCACATAAATAGGAACCAAATCGCTCTTCATATTTATTGTGTGGATGGGAATAAAGTGTGCAGACCTGATAAACCTATCCACCACAACCCAAATTGCATCTTCCCCTGCTACATATGAGGCAAACCAACCACAAAGTCTATGGATATATCATCCCATGACCACACTGGAACCTTCAAAGGTTGCAACAACCCTATTGTGTGCTTATGTTCCGCCTTGACTTACAGGCAAATACCATAGAAAGCCACATACTGAGCAATATGAACACTTATTGTTTCCACTAGAAACTCTTCTTCAAATCCTGATACATCTTTATCTCACCAGGGCGCCTTCCTTACCCTTATCCAGACCCTCGTCGAGCTACAGAGGACTGCCGTAGCCACGGCGATCCTTGCCCTAGCTCCTGCTGCGTCACTAGTCGTTAGCTTGGTTCCTGTACTACCACAGCCGCGGGCTAACGGGCCTCGCACCCGGCTTACTGCACGAAAGAGCGTGCGACTCCCAGGTCCGAGGGACACAGTCACCCTTGGAGATCCCATCTACGTCCGTATCCGCTTCCGCTCCCACTCTCGCTTGGACTCCAATCTCGCTCTTGCTTTCGCTCCCAGTCTCCGGACTATACTCCTTCTTGAGAGCCAGTGTCGTGGGGGAGTAGACCTTTTGAGTAGTGCTCGATGTGGGGTGGTGAGCATGTGTCCCTGTAGTAGCTAGATGTGCGTTAAGGCTTAGTTCATGGGTGTAATTGACCGCTCGACATAGCCAAAGTGCTATGTGAGTGTCGAGCTGTATGAACTCTTAAGTTATGAATGTGTTGCGGCTGAAAGTAGGCCTTGTATTGCAATTGACTTTGTCGTTTTTCTTTCTTTCGTTGGTTTTTGCATGATCTGGTTTTGGGCCAAAAGCTCGCATACTTAGCGTGTGTAATTAAAGTACAGCTGATATCTGCAGATGGCCACCCAACGCGTTACAAGAGCCCAGGCTAGCGCTGTTCCAGGCAGGCAGGCCGTGGCTGAGACTAGTCAGGCGACCCCACATGTGGGCTGAGATAAGGGCCGAGGTCTGGAAGACAATTCTCCACCACCACCCCCGCCCGAGCACCCCACTTTGGTCCAAGTCATGGTGCAACAAACCCAGCTTTTGCAGGCCATTTACACTGGCCAGCAAGACAACGCTGGCGGCCACAACACTAAGTTAGGTGATTTCTTAAGAACAAGACCCTTGACATTTGCATCGGCAGACGAGCCACTTGAAGCTGAGGATTGGCTTTGGGATACCGAGGATCGGCAGACGACCCTTGACTAAGTGGGGAGGGATCTAGCCGGACGGCCTAGCCCAGCTTAGCCATCACCCCCCCTTTTCTCTCCCTCGCCCCTTGCTTCCTCTGCGCGCGCTCGCCCAGACATGCCCCCTCTTTGGATTCGTGCTGCCACTGCCCCCACCTCGTTTCCCCATCGAACCCACGGTCGCCAACATGCCCCGCTGTCCCATGCCGCCACCTGCCTGACCTTAGCACGTCACCCACTCCCTTTCCCCTCCGAGCGCACGGCCGGCCATGCCCATGCCGCCGCGCCACTCCTCCCCTGTCGGCCACAGCTCACCCTGTGCCGATGCACCAGCTCTCGCCAGCACTGCGTTCCTCTGCGCTGTCTCGTCACATTACCCAGTCTCCCTCCACGGCATTGTAACCTCACCGCCTCCACCGTCAGCCGCCGTGGCCACCATACCTCCTCCTCGTGGGCAGCCCATCCCTGCCGCCTATAAAGCCCCCCGAGGCCTCCAATCGTTTCCCCACACCTCCCTCTCACTCCCACAGCGCACAATTGCATTCTCCTGCATTGTAGTTCACCGGAGCCGCCATCTTCTCCAACTTCGGTCGTCGAGATCACCGGCGACTAAGGCCTCCTCTGGCCAATTCCGTTCACCAGGAGCCTCATCGAAGCTTGGAGAAGCTATTCCCCGGCCGAAGCTCATCGTGCTCGAGCCGCCCTTTCACCATGCAACCTCCTCGGAGCTCCGACGCCTCACACCGCTAGAACACCCTAGCCCCGCCCGAGCCTCGCTAACCCCAATTTCTACACTATGATCGTCCGGAGGTACTCCCCGAGCAATTAATTGAACATTAATGCAGTAGATTACCGTAGCCACTGCTGCCTTGTTTCGCTGCCGCCCGAGCTCACCGTCGGCCAATACTCCGGCCAAATTGGCTGGCGAGAGTTGGCACAGGGGTGGGTGCAAGCACGGGAAATCCATTTTGCTTATGTTAATGACCGGCTGCCACCTCCTTTGCTGGTGACGAGCTTCGCCATCATCAGGAGGAGGACGATGACACTGTTCATCGGGAAAATATAATTAGCGCTATGATTAATTAATGCTAATGACGGCAGTTAAGTTGATGAGTCACTGACATGTGGGACAAGTTTTAATTAAACCAGTCGCAGCCCCACTTGTCAATGTCCCTTAAAGTTTTAAATCCCATTAGTCCCACCTGTCAGCGACACAGAGGAAAGAGTTAATAACTCTCGGTGGACCCCCACGTGTCAGTCTCTGAGAGTTCAAAGAAATAATAAAAGCCAGTGGACCCTACCTGTCAGTGTAAGTAAAAGAAAAATATTAAAATCAGTGGACCCCACCTGTCAGTCTCACATACTCTCTCTCCTCAGGATATTTAAATGATTTTTGATTTTAAATTTTGAATTTAATTAGGCTGAAACTTCAAAAATTCATAACTAATTCATTTTAACTCCAAATTATGTGGGAAAATTGCTAAATTCGTCTAAATTCACCCTCTTTCCAATGGAACCAAAATCTTCAATTTTTGAGCTTGTGTGAATCTTTGATGGGAGTTTATTTGGTTATGTTAATTCTTTTTATTTCTTTTTAAATGTATGTTCGACGTAAAATTAGCGTACGAAGCCCAAGAAGAAGAATCCGAAGCAGACACGAATCAAGATCAGCAAGACCAGGACAATTACGAACCAGGCGAGTCAATACTTTGATAATTTTGAATTCCAACTTTAGTAAATTATTTATATTTAAATTAGCAAATGCATGTTGTTATTTTATGTGCTACCTTATGTTGATTACATACTTTTGCTAGCTGTCCTTTTATTATGTGCCACTATTGGACCTTCCTGGCACGTTATACCGTGAACCTTATTATCCCTAGGCGAAAACTTATAAATGTAATTGATTCAAAAATTAATTACGTTTAAATCTAGTGGCCTAGCATTGCTTAGTTACCGAGGGTGTTAAAATACCCCGACATCATATGCAAATGCAAAGAGCTATTTTGGGGAAAGTTGTAGTTGGAAATGGTCGTGTATGTTTAAAATGATCACTATTTTATGCCCCCTAAATATCCCCAAATTACTTATACGTCTGGACAGCTGGTACGGGGGTGTGGTGCATAAGTGTGCATGAGTGTGTGGTTTGAGGTAGAACCGCTCAGATAACTCAAGGACTGAATAGGGTCATGACCTCCCATTATAAAATAGTATAGCCACAAGTCTGCAAAGTGCAACTGGGCTGAGTAAATCTATCGACCCTCGGACTCATCTCACAGGTAGGGGAGGGAGAAGTGTGGTAATGCCAGGGCCTGATGTGGCTAAAGGGACATTGAGGGGAGGGTGATTTGTTTTCCTGTCATACTAGCACTATGGGAAGTGGAGCCTAGAGGTGCTAGTATCAGTGGTTAACATCCTGCGCAACGTATGAGACCCACCGCAAGTGGGAGTAGCCCATAGGGTGAGATGAGATCCTGAGTCGAGGTTGTTTTTAAAGGTTACTGTGATGATTTACTCAACTGCATAACCAGGGATGGTAATCGGGCGTGACGGGCATGGGTAGTGCTCGCCCATACCCATACCCGCGACCCTGATTTACGCCCACGGACATACCTGCAAGGACAATGGTCGAAGAACCTCGCCCATACCCGTTGCCCGTAGGCATGCCCGTTTACCTGCGAATGCCACGGGTACCCGTCGCCCACGGACATACCCATTTATCCGCGAACTGAGAGATCATATGGTTAACCATGCAGTCGACCAACCAAGCATGGGGATGACATGCAATCGATCCCACACAATCTCTAGCTACAAGATTCTTTAAATAACTGAGCAGCTAACTAGCTACGTTACATCGCGTAAATAACCATGCATTGGCCAACATCAAAGCATGAACAAAATAAACATCATGTCTGGATAGGAAAGAAGAACCAAGATAAAATACTGCCAGTTCAAGACCTATCGTTCGAGAGATCTGGAGAGCAGAGAGAAGTGTGCATGTCCATGGTGGCTTTATTCCAGTCCCACGGGCATGACCTGTCAGATCGTGGACTCACGGGTAAACGGGCGAGACGGTTACGAGTGGACCTCACCCATACCCGTACTCGTTTACCCGATGGGTAAAACGTTTCTCCCGTTTTCATACCCATGGGTAAAAAAATACATCCTATACCCGTCTCTATTAGGGTATTTACCCATGGATACGCAGGTAAATGGATATAATTGCCATCCCTATGCAAGACTAAGGAATCATGTGGGGCAATGAGCGGATTGTCTCTTGTGGTGAAAGTGTACAAACTCTGCAAAGTCGAAACTATTTGAATGGTCGTGCTCACAATAAAGGGCGGACATGGGAACTTAACTCTGATATAGTTCTATTTCAAAAAAAATAATTTTTCTGGTTGGAACTTGGGAAGAGAAAATGAAGGACGATGGACTGTCATGGTTTGAGTAGTCCTGGGTGTCGTCCTAGTGATAATGTAAGCGGCTATAACGCTGAAAGGATAATATATAATGCAGGTGACATGTAAAGGTGGATGTAATCTGTACCAATACTATCATCACATGTTTTTCTCAAATACTATGTTTTTAGTTTTAAAGGCTAGGTCTAGGAAGTTTTTATGTGAATATCTTATGTCTTTTAAAAGTAAATTTTCGGCAAATAAAATAACTGAGTCTATCCTTTATCAAGCCATGCATATTATATAATTGTATTCTGTATATTGGCTCGCGGAGCACGGTGGTTAGTGTGCTCACCCTCGCATCACCATACCCAGAAGTGGGAGGACAAGATCACTACGCCTATGAGGATGCACCAAGTCAAGGAGCCAACGATGGCAACTAGGGTGAATTTCTTAAAAAGCCTAGTCCTAAGTATATAGACTTGCCGTAAGGGTGTGCGCCTATATTACCTAGGATTAGGCAATATAGATGTACATATTTACCCCCAATCACTGCTTGTGGCTTATGGTTCCGCTATCATTTTTGTTTCCGCTGCTATACTTTTGGTTGTAAGTATTTGGCCTGAGAGGCCTCTTATGTAAAACAGTTGCCCGACGTGGCGTATTTTTAAAACTCTGGTGTAAATTACACTTTGACTGTATGATCATCATGCGATGTATGAAATGATAACAGCAATGTACTGTGAGTACTATCTACTGATCCAGGGAATAATGCGGTGGAATCATAGAGAATTCTGGATTTCCAATCCGGGTTTGACAATTCATTGGTCTAAAATACATAACTTTATACTCATAATGTCTATACCAGGTGGAGAAAGCATTTTTTCAATATACTGCTCCTGCACACAGATTTGATTGTACTCAGACTGAAGGTTAATCTTAGATAACACATTAGCTCCCTTCAAATGATCAAATAAGTTCTTAATATGGGGCAAATGATACATATTCTTGATGGTCACTTGATTGAGAGCGCGATAATTAACACACATGCAGCAACTCTCATCGTTCTTCTCTGTAAATAGGACAGATACTCCCTATGGTGATACACTATACTGGATCATCATTTGGACAACAAATCATCTAATTGCTTCTTCAACTCATCCTAGAAGTGTGATGTGCATCATATTTGTAATTTATTTTCATATCATTACTCTGCTGTGAGTAGCATAAAGTGGGCATAATATCATTGATTATATACATATTTGCCTCCTCTTTAGACTGTTTACATTGTTCGGCAAATTACTTGCAGGTCGGCATGAACAAGGCGCAAAATCTACAAAAGATCAGTTAATAGGAAGGAGTTAGGGTTCAAAAATCAGAAGAAGCAAGGGGCCAAAGTGCAAATGTACCATGAGCTTTAGAGTTTCCCTGCACTAGCCGCAACCAGAGGGGAAACAATGCCATTTCGCATGTAATCCTCACCAGGGCTCACTTCCACCCACTACAGCCGCCACCCCCAAGTTGCCACTCCATCCTGCGCTCGATATACAGCGTAGTGGCCAATCGACATGCCCACAGGAAATCGAGTGGAGAGCGAAGCTTAGTCCGTAAAGTCGTCAAAGTACTCTCCTTCTGGAACCTCCTGCTGGTGGTACTCCTCATCATCAACTGAGCAACATGGGCATAAAGCCGTGAGTACATTGGTACTCAGCAAGTCGTTTGTAACAAATGAATGCAATATATAGTATGCAAGGCTTACCAACGGATGGCTGAAAGGTTAGTTTGCATAAAATGACATTTGGAAGTAATACAATAAATAGATTAAAAGCGAACTTTATTTAAAACACTAATAAATTATCTTTACTATTATAAAAGAAGGAGTTGGTGGTTGATCCGTCCTCTTTACTTTTTTTAACTATTCGATCTGATTAAGAGATAAAATCTGAACCGTCAATCTCGCTCCTCCCACCCCGCGCGCCGCCTCCTCCCCTCCTCCCCACCTCGTGTGCGCCTCCTCCCATCCCTCCCACACCATGCGCTGCCTCCTCCCCCCACTCTACGTCGCGCCGCCTCCTCCCCTCCTCCCCACCCCGCGCCGCCGCCTCCTCCCCTCCCTCCCACCCCGCACCGCCGCCTCCTCCTCCCCCCACCCCTCCGCTCCGCCGCCGCCTCCCTCCCCCCACCCCGCGGCTCCATCGCCGCCGCCTCCTCCTCCTTCCCACCCTGCGGCTCCGTCGCCGCCTCCCTCCCCCCACCCCGCGTCACCGTCGCCTCCTCCTCCTCCCCACCCCGTCCGCTCCCCATCTCCGCCTCCCAAAACCCTAGCCCCTCGCCCCGCCCCTGATGCCGCCTCCACCGCCACCTCCGCAGGCGGCCAATCCGCGGGACCCCCCGTCCCGGCGTGGCTCCGCGACCTCCCGCGTGCCTCGAAGTACCGCCCCATGGAATTAGAGTTCGCCGATCCCATCGCCTTCCTCTCCCGAGTGGAGCGGGAGGCCGCCGCCTACGGCATCTGCAAGGTCATCCCACCCTACCCCCACCCCTCTCGCCGCTTCGTGTTCGCCCACCTCAACCGCTCCCTTGTTTCCTCCTCCGACGCACCGACACACCCACTCCCACCACCTCCGTCTCCTCCAATCCCATGTCCGGCGGGCTGGTCCGGCAGAAGATGAAGTACCTCCGTTTCCTCCGAAAGCGGATGAACACCAAGCCATTCCATGGGCCGATCCACTTCCGCGCCCCCTCCAAGATCCTCTGGCGCGCCGTCCGCGGGTAAGGGAACACTGCGCAAATCCATGGTGTTTTCGTTTTGCTTTGTTGTTCTATTTCGATTTGCGTTCCTGATGGCGTGCGTGGTGTGTTTGGCATGATGATTCCGCACAAGACGAAGAGGGGTGAGGCGCGCCGCCGTGCTCAAGGCGCACGAGGTCATGCCGCGCGCTTACAACAGACCAAGTGCATGGTCATCCCCAACGTGCTCAAATGCACGTGGGATTTGCTCGCTTCGTCTATATCCGGTGTCTATTGGGAAGGAGGTTTGGTTGTGATGGGGTTTGCTTGGTGTGCTTTTGTAGGGTTACGAGGTCGCACTGAGCACAAAGCACGCCTCCTCGGCCAGCTATCCAAGGAGGTCGGATGGAACTACTACGACACCATAAGGGTAAGCTTCCCCTTCCCCTTACATATGCCTTCAATACGTTTCTTGTTGGTGCACAACTCCATAGTTGCGATGAGACTTTACGAGCCGGTTGAGGCATCACTAGCAAAATTTATATGTTTCTGTGACACTAAACGAAATTGACACTGGTATTGAGCTAACCTGCCCTTGTGCTATTACATGTGGTCAAGCTATCTGTAATGTTCAGTTTGCTACTACTTGTCGTGTTTGATAACGCTTGTTGTTCTGTTGTCACCAGTTGTAATGCTCTAATTTTGCAATCATTTCACGCCAATATTCTGAGATCAGTAATATTCTGAGATTCTGTTGGGTTGAGATATGCATGATTCTGGGTGATGAAGAAAATTAGACAATTCCCATTGATTTTCCAATATGATTTTAACAACCAGCTACTTCTGACAGATCATGCCATTTTTCACAGCAAATGAGAACATTTTGTTTGTTCATTTACAGTGCTTTATGATTTCTATTTAATTTTGCAATCATTTCACTCCAATATTCTGAGATTCTGTTGGGTTAACATGTGCATGATTATGGGTGATGAAGAAAATCACACGAATTCCCATTGATTTTCCAATATGATTTTAACAACTACTACTTTTGACAGATCATGCCATTTTCACAAACAAATGAGAACATTTTGTTTGTTCATTTACAGTGCTTTATGATATGTTTCTATTATTGAATGATTAAAGAGTATCAGACTTGTGCATGTCTGTGATTGTCCATCTTTTGTTGTATGACGTTATTTGTTTATCACTGATTTCGTAGTGTAGACAGTTAGAATATTCTTTTTGTATTCTGTTGGTTAAGATGTGCATGATTCTGGGTGATGAAGAAAATCAGATGGATTCCCATTGATTTTTCAATATGATTTTAACAACCAGCTACTTCTGACAGATCATGCCATTTTTTACAACAAATATTAATATTTTGTTATTTTATTGAATGGTTAAGAGTTTCAGACTGCTGCATTTATTGCTTGATAGTTAAGCATGCAGTTCTTGTTTGGTTGTGCTTGGTTCTGCACTCTCTTACATTTAGTGCAAGAGCCACTAGCAAGACATGACATCTTTTGATTCAAAGAGTGGCATCGGAATGAGTGTTTTCTAAGCGGTTCTCGATGTGATTTTGCATTGAGCCCGTGATGTGAGCTACATATTTGCTACTCTTGATGGGTTTTCCAGTTGATGATCTTTGAGGCTCCCTACTATTGTACTATGCGACATTATGTCCAGCCAAAATATATTATAGGTTACATATGTTGGTCAACTACATTGCAAACTAATTTATTTGGTTTAAAATGTACTCGTATTCCTCTTCAGGAGCTCGAAGAGAAGAGAAAGGAAAAGGCCAAGGTTGCGTATGAGAGGAGAAAGCAACTGGCGAAGCTGCGTGTCAAGGCTGAGAAGGCAGTCGAGGAGAAGTTGGGATGATCTGTCAATGGAAGGTCAGGCAACTGCATCTCACATTGTGATGGAATTTAGCATGAATAGTCCTCCGCCGCCGAGGAGGAGTACGAGCGCGTCGTCCTCGTTGCCAACACCAACAGGGATGACTCCATCATCGAGGCGAGGTCCGTCGATGAGGCTTATATTATCCCACTACAGTTATTTTTTGCAATTTGCTGCTGGTCTCAACCTAAGAATAATTTGGCTAATAGGGTTCAATTCTTGGCGCTGAGGTTACTGTTGGGAAAAGATCATACAATACTCATGTAATTGATGTAGAGGATCACAGATCTTTGTGAAGATTGCAAAACCGAGAGTGGGGTATTATAAAGCGCCATTTGTTTTCCTTGACAATATCAAAGGTACTGTTATATACTTTTATGTGAGCCACAATTAGATGGTCACGAAGTTGTCAGTATGACAATGGACAATTTTTCGTTGATATTCCTTTTCGATTTCCACAATATGTGAACCCTTTGCCAAAAGTTTTCATGAAAAGGGAGAAAATTCAGTTGACTATGAATAGTGGGGTGAGTAAAGAGGTTTTATTGCAGGGCACAAGCCATCCGTTGAAGGTAATCAATTATTTATTGCTTTTGTAAGTATCATTTTGAAGAAACTTTGCAGTACAATGATTATCATGAGATGTTGTTTTGCATTATCAGGAAAAAAGTAGGCAAGGCGAGAAATTGTCTTTCTTGCATGAAGCAGTTGTTGAGAATTGGTCAAACAAAGATTTTACCTTTGCATATAATGTAAATTATTCTCCGATAATTTTTCTTTTATTAACTGTTCCTTGTTTTCAATGTTTCTAAACATCTTATTATGCTTTCTCACTCTCTGTCTTTGTTGGCCTTGCATATGTTAGATTATGGAAGGTTTTCCGTTGCAACGCACGGGCACCTTACTAGTAATCAAAGGAATTGAGGTAAACCACTTATGGACCTCCTATCCATAAGCTAAACTAACCACTTATGGACCTCCCATCCATAAATCAAAACAATAGCGAATTAACCATTCACTGTCCAACCACGATCCACAAGTTTTCAAGAAATAACTATACCTCGTGTGAAATCACCGAGCATTGTCCATGACCGAGGACGCGACTATTCGAATAGTTTTACACTCTACAGAGGTTGCACAACTGTACCCACATGATGTGATTATCCTCACGTTAAAGAAAATCACAACAAAGTCTTTACAAAGTTCAGTTCCAACCCAATCCCGCCCGCTAGGGTTTCGCATTACACCCCCCTTGCGCCTTATGGAAATCAGCAACCATGTTCATCACAATGACGAGATTGAAATTAAAACATCCCAAATTAATCAGTTAGGTCCATCCCATACTAGACATGTGGTTTGAACGGTAAAGCTCAGATTAATGGCGCACAAACTTAAGTCCTTGACATTACCCAGGCGAGATTTCCACATCCCTCGAAGTGCACCAACACTTCCCCCTTTACTACACGATCACTCGCCCGAGTGAAAACCAATTTTGTATAACCACGCCAATGACACACCAATGCCATGGCCCTAGTTAAATTAAAAATTCACATGTGATGACAGACCCAGTTGTAAACTAAGCAAGGCTAAGCATTCTAATCGTACCAACCCATGTGATAATTAGCATAGCATCACTATTAAATTACCCAATCTATGGTGACAATGGAATCATGGTGTTCAAATTTATCAAGGAGGGATTTAATCAATTGGGATGATAACTACCAATTACAAGGTTTGAATAAAAATAGCAATGCAAGATAATTTAAAATAAAATAATTAAATAATAGATTACAAACTGGGTTCAACATGATCAAAGGACATGACTTGCTTTAGTTATGCTCAGCGAGGTACTCTTACTCCTCTGGAATCGGAATCTAACGAGGGAGAAAACGACCAAAACAACAAAAACACATAAAATGATGAGCAAATAAACTCCAAAAATCATGAAACTAGAACCAAAAGCTAGATCTTGATTTTAGATAAATTTAGAAAAAAAAACGGGGTCAATCGAAACTAGGACGGAGGAGAACGGGCTCTCGAAAAATAAACCCTAAAGAAAAATACTGAAATTCGGAAAATACACTGTGTTGTGGACCTGGCGCACGAAAGAACAAGTCTACCATGGACCCGGTGCATGAAATAGTACACGCGGACGGGGCGGTGCTGATGCGACGGCCTAGGGCTGACGTGGCTAGCCAAGGGGCTGACACGTGTCTCTTGCTGATGTGGCATGCTGACGTGGCCGATGACGTGGCACCCAGGACTGATTTTGGCTGACGTGGCATGACGCGTGGCATGCCACGTGGCAGTAGGGATGACGTGGCGCGACGCGTGTTAGGGCAGATGTGGCGGGGTCGGACCGGGTCGAGAGGATGCGACGCGTGGCTAGATCCGAGCCTAGATCTGGATCTAGATTGACGGTGCGGATTGGGGGCGGGAGCCGTTGGATGGCCGATGTGTGTCCGACGCGTGGCACGAAGCGTCGGCGCGGACGCGAGCGGGGTCCGGCGCGACGACCGAGGGGGTGGCCGCGGGGCGTGGTGCGGTCGTGCACGGGGACCGAGGGGTGGTGCGCGAGCGACGGTCGGGCGAGCGGTTGCTGGGGTGAGGTCCAGTGAGCGAGCGCAGGTCTCCGGTGGCGGTTTGGGCGGTGTCGGACCGGGCCGAGAGGGGCGGCGCGGGCGTGGACCGGATCGGCGACGCGTGGAGGGGAGGTGGATCGGGCGGCGGGGAAGCGGCCCGGGGTTTTGGAAAAAAGGCTTTCCTGAATTCTTTTTCTTTAAATTAAAATAAATTTCAAAAAGCTCTAGAAAATCGCAAATAAATCCCAAAAATTCACCAAAAATACCAAAAAATTTCTTGAGACACAAGGAACTCAAATAAAATATTTTTAGCTTATGTTGAAGTTTATTTTAATCATATTAAATCCTTTTAATTACTAAAAATTATTTTAAGCTTGAATTAAATCCAGAAAAAATCCAAATGGTGAATTTTAATTTTTAAAACTTCAAATAAAGCTCTAAAAAATAGGTACAAGGATACGCAGCTAGAACTAGACGGCGTAGATAATGATGTATCAGAAAATGGAACTAAGAAAGGTATTTGTGTATCCATGGTAGAGGATAGATTAGATGGTGGAAGAGGAGGAAGATAGAGAAAGGAGATGGGGTTTGTGGGAGACCAAGACCTAGAAGTGGAGGAGTAGAGATAGGACTGATCCTCCACAAAAATGACATCTTGAGACATACGAATACGACGAGCAGAGGGATCATAGCAATAATATCCCTTATGCTCCAGAATGTACCTCAGGAAGACACATTCAACTGATTGAGTAGTCAGCTTGATGTGCTCCCGAAGTGCTAAGAGAATATGGCAGGTACAACAATAAATACGGAGATGATCATAACAAGGAGAGCCAAACAAAACCTCTTTAGGATACTTACCCTGAAGATAACAAGATGACTGAATATTGATAAGTTATACAGTTGTGGAGACAACCTCAGTCCAGAAATAATAAGGAACAAAGGAAGTAAACACAAGAGTATTGAGTGGTCTCAATAATATAATGATACTTACATTCAACAACACCATTTTAAGGATCAGCAACACCAGTCAACGAAGACGAGAGCAAGGTGATTACAGGGGAAGCTAGCAGCAGCATTAGCTTTTCCCAACATGCAGATGGCGTCTGCAGAGGCCAACAACGGGCTGAGCTTGTTGCAGCAGCAGGGCGACGACAACAGATCTAGCAGCAGCTAGAGACATAGCCATGGGATTTGACACAGAGCAAGGAGATGGCGACAGATCCTGTCAGATGAGTGGATCTTGCCCAGATTGCAGCGAAAGACGATAGGGATAAGCCAGCAACAACGATGACAGCTGATTTGGCGATGCTGAAGAAGCCCAGATCGAAGAAGGTGGTGGGATCAAATGTCATATCAATTATACACTTACACTATAACTTTTTGATATGTCTTCTATAGGAATATTCAGTGTAAATTTTCATCAATTAGAATTTAGCCCGAAGCTTAGTAAAATTTTAGATCCGCCACTAACATCATTGAAAACGAAGAGAACAAGGTGGAGGAAGAAGGCACTCGTCGGAGACCTCGCTGGGGTGAGCTTGCCGGACGGAGATCAGCGACGGACGGGCAAGGTTAGCCTTGCTCTAAGCTATCACATGTTATGCATTAGCCAATGGCAAACACAAGTATACGCAAGATACATGGGCCAACATTAGATGGAAACACTAGGTGGGCCTATTACTACAGTTAACACCTACAACAGCAAACATCAGGCTTAAGGGTGAGTGTGCTTGTAATTGGCCACAGCCACTATGGTTACCATGTGGCTGATGTCCAGTCGATGACAACGAGCTGTGGCTTGGCTTCCTCATGGGCGGGTCACCGTCCTTTAAACATCGTCCCATGTGGAATCCTCCATTATTGGACTGAAACAACAAGGATACTGTCAAGCTTATTAAGATTTGTTAAACGGAAAGGCTTATCAGAGAGGCAATAATGAGTAAATGTATGTAAGGAAAAGCTTAGCTAAAACTTGAAGGAAATAAAGGGAATGTACCACAAACTATTATTCAAGCTAATTGTGCAGGGTGCGGGCACAACACGTCCCATGCTGCACATCATCCCATTCTAACAATGTAAAACATCACAGGAAACACCCAATTCTACTAACAGTTGAAATTATGCGCAACAACTTTTCAGACAAACATGAGATGTCAAATTAAACACAATCAAATATGCACATGTAAAACAATATAACGGGCTTCTAAAAGCTTATTTTCAATTTTTCTATAGTAATTAGCTTTCAAATAGAATGTCTTTTCAAAACAGGATCTATAAGTTAATTATAGTATACACTGTAGAGACTTCGTTTATATCGGTCAAAACCACACGCGAGTTATTTGTGTCTCTATACTCTCTCACGAACAACCAAAAGCCATAACCCGCAATCATAAGTCGAAACCTAAAAGAACAGACCCAACCACTACAAATATGCTGTAGACCAAATGACTCGGCAAAAACAAACAGGACACTAATGTGCATAAAAGAACAAGTGCAAAACTACAGTTCCAAACACAACACAAATCATACTCCATAATAAATTAGCTGCGTAAGTATAGTGCATGTTACCAATCACTGAATGATACACAAGGTTTAAGAAATATCAAGGTAGATACAAACTATTTGTAAAATCCAAGCAACTCTGGTACACTTAAAAAAGATATTATTTTTCATATCTGGATGCAAAGGCTTCTCGCCTTCCCTATCCAAATACAACAAATAGTGTACCGGTTATTAGCCAAATCTGACATAAAATCTGGGTTGCTTGGATGGTCAAATATGTATTATCCATCCAACCAGAAATATGAGCTGGTTTAGGAATGGAGAACTGAGATTAGATGTCTGCCAAATAATAAAAAGGAAGTTTTCAAAAGTCGTACTTTGTGTCTATGTTTTATATGAATAACGAAACAGCACTTTGGTGTATATCAGTCATGCCAAACGTGTGAGAACCTCTGGCTAACCAATCTATAACACCTTTTTTTTTAAAAAAAAAACTACTGTGGAAAGTACAACTCAATGGAGTAAAAAGATATACAACAATTCAAAATAGACAAAAATTCAAGTAGCAGCCTTAATAATACTTTGTCTCATAAGATTTGCCATGGTTGGATAATATCTTCCTGGGGCCCAAGTTCACCAATTTAACATTGTAGTTTCCTTTGACTTGTTAATATGACTTGGGAAGACCCAGCAATTTTCTTATACATATAACAAGGGCTGAGTTTGATTATTGTAAGCAAGATGCAAAGAAATGCACCACAGATGTAAACTGCTGTATAATTCAAGATTTATACAGGAACATGAGACAGGAGTTTGCTCAGCAGACTACATCAAAGTGGCGCAAACATAGGCCACAACGGGCATGTTTGGTACAGGAGATTTATAGCCACAGGATTCTCTCAATCACGCATGGGGCCATGCGCATACGTCCACAGGCCCCTGCACACCTGTGAAGTTAAAACTCGCTAACAATTATAATAGTCCTGACATCCATCAGTTATTACACTGTTATGAACCAAACTCTTACCATACAAGTAACTGAACCTTTGCCAATGCATGACATGGTTTCTTTGGTTGCTGAGCGTAGACAATAAAAGTATTTCAGTCAAGACACATATTGACCATTGTTTGGATGGTACCAGAATTTGACTATAGCCAAAGCAATTCGGACGAACTTTTTTTAGCCAATGATGGCTCTGGTTTTTGCCTAAAAATTGGCCTGGTCAATACCCCTCCCTCCCCCTTGTGGCTTGCCAGATTTAGCAGCTGATGCCATTGAAATCCATATGGTGAATGACCAAAGATTTTGGTCATGCAACAAATTTGTTTGGTCGCTTCGCTGTCTACAGATGGAAACCAAACATATTCAATGCTTTGTCTATAGCCCAATCTTCTCAAAAAAAAAAAAACTGTCTCCATGTGTCCATCTAGGCATTCACAAAAATATCATAGGAACTGCCTGCTTAGGCTGGTTCAAAGAAGCAAGTGCATAATACACATTAGGAAGGATCTTTTATAAAGCGTAGCATTGGGGTTACTAAATGAATGATTGCCCGATCAGTATTAAACATGGGTCAGAGGCCCAGAGCATTCCCTCCATAGGATGGACGTACAGGACATATCAATATGTAATCCCATGGTGTAGCTGGGTGATAGCCTGGTCACTGACAAGGGCAGCACAGTCACATTTTAGGCATGCAGGCAAGCAAGCAATGTAAGTAATGTGCATTGGCAAAAGAGCACTGCACAAGAAAACCTCCTGCCTAAACTTCATTTAAGGTTTCAAATAGCATCTCTCTACTTAATAAAGTGTCATTACGTTTGTAAATGATGTGCAAACAATCTTGTTCAATACAATACATAAAATATAACTGAGATCTTTGAAGAAAAGCATAGAACATAACATTGATTTCACTTTGCCAATATTATTTGCTACAAAGTTACTACTCTTGAAAATAGCAGTCCTTTCCTCAAAAAAAAAGGAAAAAAAATAGCAGTCCTATCAAACTCTTGCAGAGCGAAGATAGATGGTTTGCTCCATCCACAATTTCCTTCATTTATCTGCATCAAGCATTGTATAAACTCCAATATTTCTGAGTGATATATTCATATCTTATCTAGCCCCATGAAGCCATGGCATGTTCAGAGTTCCAGTATTTTCTCGTGGCACGTACTTCTGTATGTCCTAACAAGCATGCATTCTACAACCAATTAGTATTATGTTTTGTATATCCTGCCACCATCACCTAAATAGATCAATATATTGTTAATTTTAGGTATCCTAACAAATTACTTGAAAGTATGTCGAATAATCCATCTGAATGTAAATCTTGCTCAAGAAACCATGGCAACTGAGTCTCTTAATGTACAAGTTCTCTTAATAGCATTCTAAATGCATGAATTTGCTCTACAACATGTTCAGCGATTTAACTCTACTATTTATCATCAGTCGTCAATCCCTGGTATGATGTGCTGTTTATGAAAGCTTGTTGGGCCAGTATCAGGAGTACTATTAAATAGCTATGTGCATGTTTGATCACATATAGGCCTGATTTATACCTCCAGATTCCAGAAACAATGGAAGTAACAGCAACACAATATGAGGTTGATATGTGCAATAATATATAACAGCTGTTCTAAATATAGACCAGGCTGAAGAGTAAATTTTCCAGAAACCATCATATAACTGATAATGTTTAATCCCAAATCAAATTCTGTATCCACTAAATTTTCATTTGGCCATGCACATACCTGGAGGCTGGAGCTGCCACCTATGACTACACAAAATCAATATATTTCTAATTTGAAAACAAAAAGGAAACCAATTGGGACAAATCATATAAAGATTAAATTTTGCTATGATATTACTTACAAACATAATTATTGCCTATACGAAGGGTAAGGGATGCACATGCAGGTGCACTCAGGGACAATTACTTTATAAAATTAGAAAGTTTCACTAATGCAAGCATAGATTTATGAACCTTAGTAGGCACTGGATATTCAATGAGGTAGAGAAAGCAGGAGCAAAATGACATGCAAACAAATTAAAAAATAATACAGATCTATCATAAGGAGACAAAGAACAAAAGCAAAATTAAGAAGTCCATGCGGGAATAAGCCACAAACTTGTTATGAAGGCAACTGTAAGTACTGATTTCAAAATACAATCTTATAAAGTTCACAACAACCAAATCACAGGAAGGGTTGGGAGTATTACCAGCTGCGGAAATTTTAGTCAGCAATCGCCTCAACGATCCCCAAGAGAAGCATTATGAAAACTTCCACAAAAAGGAAACTAAAGAGGGTATTTCCTTCTAATAGATACTCCAACTACATGGTTAACTTTCCCACCCATTCATCAATCATTCCATAGTCAATGCTTAGCTCCCTCAATGGTGGGATGTTCTCCATGGCAAAGATCATGAGGTGGGGATAAGACACGTTGTAATGGTCAAACAGCACAAACTGGACAAATACATTTGGACTGCAACTATGGCTGAAATAACAAGCCACATTCCTTGCCCTTGACACATCAATTGAAAATTTCAAGTCAGCAATGGCAGGATGGTTCGGCGCAACATACTCAGGATACACATCAGAGATATCACCCCAATCTAACCACCTTGGAGGGAACCTGTTTGGACGCACCAAGCAATCACCATTTGCAGATATGATCTCTGACTGCTGATGAGTAAGCACAATCCCGCTAAACTCACAAATGAATGAGCCAGCCTTAATGAGATCCAAAGAACGAACCCCCCACCCAGTTTCCCTTGACCGGAACACCTCAAGCCTATTCTGAAGCCCCTTCTGACTAACCCTGTTGGGGCAACTAGGTGGGCACCGGCAGTACGGCCCACACTCATACACCAGTGGTTTTCCCCGTAGCAAAACACCAGCCTTATCATATGCAAACTCACCCCCATTCCTCTCTGCACAATAACATCCAACTGAACAATTCTCGGTGCACTCACAACCGCCACCACCCTCAGCGAATTTCCCTTGGACCGCAGAGGACGGGAAAATTGGCCGTGCCAGGTACTCGAATAAGAGTGGGTCCCGATCATCATCAACATAGTTATATAGTGCAACCGGCATGTTCTCTCGACCCATTGAAATATCAAAGCTCAAGTACCCAGTTGGTCGCAATGTTAGTGCATCCACCTTAAGCTGTTCAGCTACTCGATAATTCATAGAGCCCATGGCCTCCTGCCCCTCAATGCGCAGCATTTTATACTTGTAAACACCAAATCCAGCCTTCCCACGATCGAGCCAGAACTCAACAACCTTGTAGAGGCCATCATAGAAGTAGACCTTGCCGATGGGGCTGCGCTTGGACTTGACAGCACGGATTACACGGATCTCAATGCCATAGGTCATGCTGCGCTCAAGGGCAAGGTTGCCACCCTCGAGTTTCTGGTCGACGCAATGCTTGTGGAGGCTGGGGTCGCGGCCACCATGGCCGGTGTACACAAGTATATCACCACGATCATCATCATCTTCATACCCACCAGACACAATTATAGATGTGGCTATAGGCTCCCCTGAGGCAGACCGCCCTGCTGAGACGTAGTCGATCCCGGCCTGAACCTGGCCATGGAGGCCTAGCACGCAGAGCTCCATGCGGAAGAAGAAGGCGTCCCCCACCGAGATCCCCGGGATAGGCCCCACGATGCGGCGGTCGCGGTTGAGCCAAAGGTCTCGGTCGGCCATGAGCGCCGCTGCCCGCAGGTCAGCGCGGACACGGCGCCGGTCCCCGCCGCCCAGCCCAGCGACGCCCGCGAGGCCGAGCGCCTCCGCGCGCTCGTCGTCCCTCAGTAGCATCCCGCGGAGCGACTCGAAGGTGATGCGCGCCCGGCGCACCAGGTCGCGGAAGTAGATCTCGTCCCGCACGCTCAGCGAGGACACCCGCACCAACTCCGACGACCGCGGCCGGCGCTTCTTCGCCGCGGACCCCGACCCGGGCTGCACCACCGCCAGCGCAGGCGCAGGCGCCGGCACCATCGCCCCGGCCCCCGCCGATGACAGGTAGAGACTCGCGAGCCGGTAGTACTCCGCGAAGAGCGCGTCCTCGTCGGGGTTCGGCGGCAGCGACTGCAGCGGCGTCATCACCGCCGCGGACGACAGGTCAGGCGTCGCCGGCGGAGGTGCAACCGATGCCGCCGCCTGCGACGTCTGTGGAGGCAGCGGGGGCGGCAGCGGCAAAGGGCCGTGCTCCGGGGAAGCCGGCTCCGACTTGGGCTCCCTCTTCAGGAACGGCAGGAAGTTGAGGTCGATGGAGTCAGACGACGGCGAAGACGGCGGCGACGACGACGTCGAGGACTCATCCACCTCCATTTGCCCCCCTAAAAAACCCCGGCCTCCGCGTCCTCCTCTGCAACAACTCCCCAGGGGCCTCTCCGCAATTCCCAAATTCTTCCGGGAGCTTAGCGGAGGCGAGTAGCAGGAGGAGGAGGAGAGTGGAGTGGGAAGCAAGTGGTGGTGAAGTGAAATGGTGAATTGGTAGAAGAATCGGTGATGGTGGGGGGAGGAAGGAGGAGGCGAGGGAGGGAGGGAGCAGTGCGAAATCTCCAAAATGGAGCGCCCTTTTCCTTGGCTTTAACGAAAAGTGAAAAACAATATCGAAATGGAGGTGTCAAAGGGATCCCGGGAATTAACAAAAAGTGGAAAAATATAAGTCCCTGGGCACGCACCTTCTCGTGCTCTCTGCAGCCACAGACAAACAGGCCCAACAGACAAGCTGGTGGGATTTTTAAGAAAAAAAGATTAAATGCTTGCCTGTACCTCATGTGAGGTGCAGGGTCAATTCTGGTATATCATATTTTTATGATGCACCTAGTTATTTTTATTTTCTCCTCTCTTTTAAGGCTCTCGGATGTGTTAGATATAAACTTTTGAATTATGTTTATTGACGGATCTTTGATTTTGGCAACAATAAACTATAATGAATTTTAAACATATAGGAATATAACTTATTAATGAAAGGTCATAAATTGCTATTGAATAGAGATGCATAGAATTAGAGTCAGTTTGGGATTGATATGTTGTGCTTATTTTCCTATTTTGCTATGAACAATTAATGGTGAATAAATTAGCACCATGTTTGGCGAATGACATTAAAGTATAACACATTTTGTTTTCCAGCGGTTTGTCATCTAGTACACTATAATATGTTTGTATTGTGAATTTGGAAAAGCAGCTAGCCGACGCTAAAATATTCAAAAGACAAGGTCCACCAAGCGAGATGAACATAAACGTTGTAATGCTAAAGAGATCCATTCCCTATTATTAATCGAATATGAATCCACATACAGATATTAATTGTCGGGTGTAGTTGACTAGTCGCACCTGTCACACAAGAACGTCGATTTGGACATCAATATGATTTTAAAAATATAACTTTCAATACTAATTTATATTATAATAGATTTATAAAATTTAATAAAATTATAATATTATAAAAGTCCTTTTCGGGGCTAATTTATACATACAAACAGCCAAAGTTTAGAATATTTGACTTCCTAGCTAGAGGGAGTAGTTGATTGATGGCTATACTACCTGTCTCAAAAACAGAGGGAAAAAATGATTACCTGGCTATATTTAGGTTTGTTTATTTTTGCTTCTATAAGTCTGTTTTTATAGTACTTAACTTTTAAACGGGATGACTTTTTAAAAGCAGGGTCTAGTATTCAACTGTAGTACGCACTATAGTGATTTTATTTACATCGGCCAAAATCACATACGAGTGTCTCTCTCTACAAGCTTCTCTACAAGTTGTTACTATTTATAAGCAAAGGTAAAAACCATCAGCAAAAACCAATATGAATATCCCCTTAGACACATTGATCCCGTGTGTTCTAACAACATGACAAACATCTACACAGAGTCATGTTCAATTTTAATCTGAAGGAAGAAAAGAAAAAGATCCCTTGTGCCATCGTGACAAAGAATGGAAGTCACCACTGTAATTTAGTTATTCCAAATTCACTTTGTATGATGCTAGTAACAATTTATTTATAACTCGAAATCTATACCACCTGTGCACAAGGAGTAGAATTCTGTTTTGAGAAATACATTAGGAGTAGATGAGTGGGGGTATCTTCTCCTGTCCGCCGCTCCCCTTCCACAACTAAAAAATTTCCTAATAAAAATATAAGAAAACATTAGAGAGCCTGGTTGGCCACATCAATAGATATCACATGAAAACGGGTGGTAGGGGGTTTCAAATAATTGCGTATCAATGGGGGTGAAAGTGCCACAGAAATAATTGTGGGAAGAAATTAAATGCGGACATACTTCCAGGCGGCTTTTTATAATTTTGCCTTTACATTATGCTAAGAAAGTATGGACAAATTTGCCATTTAAAAAATCAAATATGGCAACAAATTAACCAGACCCCTCTTAACTCCTACACTTTCTACTACTCAATAGTAGAATTTGGTGTTTATTTTGTGCGGAAAATGCAACGTCTGTACATATGTCCACAAAGAGGTTAGCGTATGTATACACCCCTTTTCAGCACTGTCGTTATATATGTATTCTTTTCATTCGACATATCTTAATCTAAATTAAAGTTGAGCACAAAACAATGGCATTTTATCCTACAATAGACACACTGACACACATAGACCACATACACGCACGTCGCCACAATGCACACATACGTGAGTGCACCCACTTACGCTAGCTTGAAATTGTGGAGACCGTAGAACAAGCAGCCGCAGGAACGTGCGTTCCCACTAAAGTGCACTCACGTGGATATACCGTGAAACCTCAACCGGAGCCAGGCCAATTGGTAGAAAGTCCCAGCTATCTTCCATTGTGACAAGGGTGGCTTTGTGAGTACAAAATAAGCTCCATAAAATGTCCCACATCACCACAAAATCTCATGAGCTGTGAGATGGAAATATCTAAGCTGATGAACAAAACGCAAGACTACCGTGGTACCTTTGATGTTTATTACATCATGTGTTTCACATCGTGACGCTACCGACCTGGGCAAAAACCGTGATATTACCAGAATGTACGATAAATCTTTAGTATTGGCATCGTACTGAACTATCAAATCCAACAGAGTCTTCAGTTTTGCTTAAAGCACATATTTATGTTTCAAAACAGCTATAGTGTATATTGCTTAAAGTACATGATGTATGTGAAGCTGAAAAATCTGCATATACACCAGAATAATGATATCGTATGGCCCCATTTTCAACATGGGAATTTTGTAGGATTTTTTTGCAAATTTGTATTATTTCTTGAAAAAAGTTATGAAATTCGTGCATTCCAAACATACCTATATAGTTGAATAGGTAGTGTGAATTTTCAAAATTTTAATTTAAATTTGATATGCAGGAGAAAAAATGATGACAACTCATGCCTGAAAGTAAATGTGAGGAGATTTCTCAAGACAGTCCAGTGAAAGATAAGTATTCTGTTGTATAATACACGCAACCAAATTATTTTTAACTTTGACAAATAATATCTTTATGAATATTTCAGTTAGACATACAAAAAATAGAAAACTTGATGATTTACCACTCGTAAGAGCGGGTATCAAGGAAATGCCACCAATTTGCTTGCAATTGATGATTGTACGCTCCTCAATAACTTACTATCAGAGATATAGCTTGTTCTTTTTACTTTAGCTTATATCTTATAGCTGTAGTTTATGATTTTTAACTGTTTGTGAGAGAGAATACATTGACACAAATAATTCATACATTGACCCTGTTTTTTTTAAAAATATTTTGTTTGAAAGTTACTTACTATAAAAAATTTAAAAAGCAACTTTTAAAAGTTAACAATAAAATGCTCATAGTCCCCTGGCTTGGTCCAATTGGGCGAGGAGCAGCCTAGCGACATTTCAACAGGATTTGGGCGACCTGGTTCGGTTCGGCCAACGACTTTGATTAGGTTGGACCATGTAGCTAGTTAGTCCGATCCAAGGGGCAAAGGATATCGATCCTTGTGGGGGAACGCCTAAATACCAATAAAATGCGAAAAGGTGGCTAAAGTGCCATTTCGTAGATGACCCAATGGGATGAGTGGCAAATCATCCATTACACTAAATTAGTTGCATTTCCTCCGCACCTACTTTTACGAGTGGCAAATCATTAATCTTCTCTATGAAAATTATAGGGGTAGATTTGTGTCGAAAAGAATTTCATAATACTGTTGTTAACATGAGATAAATACACATAATAAATAAGATTATTTTGATATGTAACATATTATTAAAACTAAATGTCATAAACTAATTTACATAGATCGATAGGATCATAATCCTACTAGTCAATCTTCAAGAGGATCTGTCGTATAAAGAGCACTCGATCAAAGTTTTGGATGTGTTAGAGCGAGTCACCCAGAATAAAGTTGTTCGTTTTTGCAAAGTTCAGTGGAGCAACATTCCGAGAAGAAGCCACCTGGGAGCGCGAGGAGGACCTCAAAACCAAGTTTATGAACGTATTCTCTTAGTTAGCCTAAATCTCGAGGTCGAGATCCTGTTTAAGGGGGTAAAGTTTGTAACATCCTGTTTTTCTGGAGTTTTTAAAGTACTGAATTTAAAAATAAATTTTTTGGAATTAAAACAAGCTTAAAATAATTTTTTTAAAATTTAAAATGGTTTAATATAATTAAAATAAACTTTAACATAAGCTGAAAATATTTTATTTGAATTCCTCAGGTCTCAAAGAATTTTCTGGTATTTTTGGTTAATTTTTTTGGATTTATTTGCTATTTTTCTAGAGCTCTTTTGCTTTATTTGAATTTCTGGAAAGAAAGAAAGAAAGTGGGGGAAAAACCACCACCGCCCGATCCGCTTCCCCTCCACGCGTCACCCATCCGCCTCCTCGTCCGCGGTCGCCCGCACCCACACCGACCTACCCCGGCCCGGTCGCACCCCGCCGCCCGATCTCCGCTCGCCCCGCGTCTACCCCGGCCGCCCGATGCACCATGTGGCGTAGATCCACACCGTCCGCGTAGCCCTAGCCGCCCACGCGCACGACGCCGCTCCCTCACGCTCGCACTCGACTGCAGCCGTCCGATCGCCCTCCCCGACATGTGTCGCGCCTGCGTGTTGTCATCCCCGATTGGGACTCTTCCTCGCCATGTCGTAACCGAGCCGATCTCGCCTCGTTTTGCGCGCTTGAAAGCTGCCGCCGCCCTCACCTCTTCTCCTCGTCCGCGCCGCTCCGCTGTTCCTCGCCGTGCGCCCGTGCCGCCGTCGCCTCCATCTTTGCCGTGCCTCGCCACCGGCCACACCCGTCGTCTCACCGTCGCCGGACCCCTTCGCCACACCTCTCGCCGACGTCACCGGTGAGCCACCATCGTCCCCGCCTCTCCCCTCTACCACCTTCAAGTCTCTCCGCTGCCCGCTAAACCCTCCGCCGTGCACGCTGGTCGCTGGAGCCGCCGCCACTGCGCTCATGCCCGCTCCGCCCATCGGCCGCGCCCGCGCACGCACACTCCGCCCCTCGATCCCCGAGCTGCGCACCCACATCCCACCCACGCCTGCCTCGGTCAACGCACCCGCGTCCGTGATGCCTCGTGCGCCGTGCCACCACGCGTTGCCCATCGAACAGCTCGACCGCCCAATCCAGCCGCTCATCTAGATCTGAACCGACAGCCTAGATGCAGCCACGTGTCACTTCCTCAGCCGACCGATTCCCACCGCCGATGCCATGCCCGAGCCCCGCCACGTCAGCCTAGCCACATTAGCCCTAGACCACGTGTCATGTCACGTCAGCCAAAACCGAGAACCCGTGCCACGTCAGCGCCACATCAGCATGTGCCACGTGTCGGCACCGCATGCTGCCACGTCAGCCCTAAGCCGCCGCGTCAGCACCGCCCCCCTGTGTGCACTATTTCGTGGACCAGGTCCATGGTAGACCTGTTCTTTCGTGCGCTGGCTCCACAGCACAGTACCGTTTTCCGATTTTCAGGATTTTCTTTTAGATTCAATCTTCTGAGAGCCCGTTCTCCTCCGTCCTAGCTTTGATTGACCCCGTTCTTTTTTCTAAATTAATCTAAAATTGAGCTCTAGCTTTTGATTCTGGTTTCAATGTTTTTGGAGTTCATTTGCTTATTATTTTTATGTAATTTTTTTATTTTAGTCGTTTTCTCTCTCGTTAGATTACGATTCCAGAGGAGCAGAAGCGACGCCAAAAGACCCCGAGTACCTCGCTGAGCATAACCAAGGCAAGTCGTGTCCTTTGATCATGTTGATCCCAGTTTACAATCTATTATGTAATTCTTTTGTTTTAAATTACATTGCATCGCTATTTAATTACAAACTTTGTGTTTGGTAGTTACCGTCCCATATTGAATTACCCCGCCTTGATAATTTGAATGTCATAATGCCATTATCATCATAGGTTAAAAAATTTACTAGTGATGCTATGCTAGATGTGACATGGATTGTATGATTAGAATGCTTAGATTTGCTTATTTTACGAAAGGGTTTATCGTCGTATGTGAATAATTAATTTGACTTAATGAGATATGGAACTGTGGTTGGTGCTACAGTTATAAAATTTATGCCATAACATTGGTGTGTCATTGGCGTGGTTATACAAACTTGGTTTTTCACTCGGGCGAGTGATCGTGCAGTAAAGGGGGAAGTGCAGGTTCACTTCGGAGGATGTGGTAGTCTCGCCCAGGTATCATTAAGGATTTAACTTTGTGCGTCATTGATCTGAGCTTTATCGTGCAAACCACATGTCTAGTATGGGATAGACCTAGCTGATTAATTTGGGATATGACAACTTCAATCTCACCATTGTAATGAACATGGTTGCTGATTTCCATGAGGCACATGGAGGTGTGATGCAAAACCCTAGCGGGTGGGATTGAGTTAAAATTGAACTTTGTAAAGGCCTTGTTGAGATTTCCTTCGCGTGAGGCTAATCACATCGTGTGGGTACAGTTGTGTAATGTTTGCAGAGTGTAAAACTATTCGAATAGCCACATTCTCGGTTGTGTAAAACTTATGGTTTGTAGTTGGTTAGTAAACAAGTAGTTCACTATTGGCTTAGTTTGTGGATGGGATGTCCACAAGTGGTTTATTTCAATTCCATTGATTACTTATTATTATCGTTTTCCATTAAAGTTCGCTTTTAATCTATTTATCATATTTAACTTAAAATGTCATTTATGCAAATTAACCTTTCAGTCCTCCATTGGTAAACCTTGCACATTATATTGCATTCATTTGTTACGAACGACTTGCTGAGTACCAATGTACTCACGACTTTACACCATTGTTGCTCAGTTGAGGAGGAGGAGTATTACCAGCAGGAGGTACCAAAGGGAGAGTACTTCGATGACTTCCCGGATTAGGACTTCGCTCCCCAGTCGATTGCCTGTGAGTATGTCGAATGGCTACTACGCTTATTTTATTCTTTTCGCTGCTAGATTTTGAGCCCTTCGGGTTAGTGATATTGTAAGCTTGACCATAAGGTCGTTCTTTAGATATTTATCGATATTTGAGGTTTTTCTTTATTTTAGCGTGTGTATGGTTGTGATCACATCTATATTTGACTGTATGCACTAGCGTGATCCTGGACTAGTGCAGTTTACACAGAGAGTCTATGATTTGACTTAATGAGATATTGAATCGTGGTTGGAGCCACAATTATAAAATTTATGTGCCATGTTGTTGGTGTGTCATTGGTGTTGGTTATACAAAATTGATTTTCACTTGGGCGAGTGATCGTACAGTAAAGGGGGAAGTATGGATTCACTTCGAGGGATGTGGAAATCTCATCTGAGTAATGTTAAGGACTTAACTTTGCACACTATTGATCTGAGTTTTACCGTGCAAACTATATGTCTAGTATGGGATAGACCTAGCTGATTAATTTGAGATATTCCAATTTCAATATCACCATTGTGATGAACGTGGTAGTTGATTTCCATGAGGTGCAAGGGGTGTGATACGAAACCCTAACGGGTGAGATTGAATTGAGGTTGAACTTTATAAAGGCCTTGTTGTGATTTCCTTAGCACGAGGCTAATCACATCATGTGGGTACAGTTGTGCAATCTCTGCAAAGTGTAAAACTATTCAAATAGCTGTGTCCCCGGTTATGGACAATACTCGATGATTTCACACGAGGGGTAGAGTTTTCATAAAAACTTGATCGATTTTCTTTAGAAAGTGAATTATTAGTTCACTGTTAGTTTAGCTTGTGAATGGGAGGTTCACAAGTAGTTTATTCAATTATGTTGATTATTTATTTATTATTGCTTTTCCTTAAAGTTCACTTTCAATCCATTTACCATATTTACTTTAAATTACTGTTTTGAACAAATTAACCTTTCAGCCATCCATTGATATACCTTGCATATTACATTGCATTCCTTTGTTACAAATGACTTACTGAGTACCAATGTACTTACAGCTTTATGCCTACTGTTGCTCAGTTGAGGAGAAGGAGCTATATCAGCAGAAGGTACCAGAGGGAGGATACTTTGACGACTTCGCGGCTTAGGCCTTCACATCCAATTTGATTGCCTATGGGCATGTCGAATGAATTCTACGTTTATTTATATTTTTCGCTACTAGATATTAAGCCCTTCAAACTAGTAAGTTGTAAGCTTAGCCATATGGTCGAATTTTGATAATTATTAATATTTGAGTTTTTTTATTTTATCATGTATATGGTTGATATTTCATCTATGTTAAATTTTGTGCACTAGCGTGATCCTAGACCAGTGTACTATAGACAGAGCGTCTGGATTTGCATATTCGGGTCTCGACAATCATCCCATGATCAAATCTTCTACAATTCCCAATTTTTAGAACCAACTACCCTCAGTATTGTAGCACTTCCCATGGCAGTTATACCACCCTAGTCGTACTGCCAATCAATGGTCGATACTACTGGCTTTCACCTTGTTCCCGATAACAGGGGAGCGATATGACCGCTTGCCATGGCCAGTAGTACCACCATGCACAGTCTAGTCATACCGTTCCTTTTCTAGTACCACAGTTTACACCGGTACAACAGACCTGGCCAAACCAGAAACAACCCTCTCTAGAAAATAGCTACTGTCATCTAGAGACTGATTACATCGGATCTGCAGTAGTATCATGACTACCATGCTGTTACAACCACTGCCGCCAGGCTAGTACTACTGCCTGATATCTGACAGCAACCTGAATTTTTAGGAGATGTAGACTCTTTGCAAAACCTTATATTTGTCTCAACCCTACTGCTAATTGTTCATAACAAGATGATCTAGACCTACCCACTTGGTCTCTCAAAATTCCTTCTAGATCTCTTTCTCTCATTTTACAAAAGCAGAAGGAGAAAAAGATAAAGATAAAGCATCACAATAGAATTGTACCTTATCATGTACAATTTTTTCTTGGTTTTCACCATCTTCTTCTTCTTGCTCACCCATACAATCACTACACGGGCGCGGCTGAATGGAGAGGATGGTGGTGATGGGGCAGTCAAAGTTTTGACCACCTCCTTGCCAGCTGCTTTGCTCAAGTAGTGCCTTTTAATCAAAGAGACATCGTCCTCTGATTCCTTCTCTGCTGGACCTTGGTTGTCCTTGCTACCTTCCAAGGTCTCTTCCACATAGACTATCTGCAAAGGAAAAAAGTCAATAATCAATCGACTACTAAATTTGGATCGGCTAAATAGATTTACTTTCAGTCAGGCTTTCCTCTCCTCTAAGGAGATCATGCCCAAGATTTGAGGAGCTCTCTCCTCATTGGTCAGTTCTTTCTCATAGATATTTTTGACCCTATCCATGATCTTGGAAAGGGTCATGCATGTACAAGAGAAAAGGAGAGGCTAAAATTAGTTCAAAAATTACAGAAATTCAAATGGATAGTCATAATGATTCACCTTCAAGGTAGTCCCCGGTTGGATCATTGGGCCCTGAGTACATCCACATAGCATGAACTCGAGCCTTCAATAGACTAATGCGGCGCATGATGAAGTCCTTCACCACGTGCTAAGTAGTCAACCCTTCGCAACTAAGGAGATAAATCCCCTTCACAAATAGGCCAATCCACACAAGTTTGCCAATGATTCCCATGACTTTGTCTTCACCTCCACTTTCCCTTCGAAGGTCAAACAATCATTGACATTCAAAGTCATGTAGATCCACCACTTCTTCCATGCTAACCAAGAAGATTTGGTATACATAGGAATGTACTCCTTCACCTTCCCATCATAGGGACGAAGATAGCTACATCTAGCAATAGACCCAACCTTATCGGTCATGCCATAGTAGTACTTGAAGGGTTACAGGTTGGCTGGAATCCCGAAGTACACTTCGCATAAGTAAACAAAGATGCTCAGCATCGTGATTGAGTTGGCACCAAGTTCGCCGACTCAATCTCAAAATGCTCGAGCACCTCCGTAGGAAAGGGTGGGAAGGAAGCCTAAAGACGCATTCTGCGTAAGCTTGGAACACGGTAATCTCTCCCTCCTCCTCAAACGGGCACTGTTGGCACACTGCCTCCTTCCAAAGGATTAGGTTCCAATCTGGAACTTACCCCTTCTTCATGAAGGTTGAGATTTTCTTCTCAATCATCTCTGATTTCTCCTAATCAGCACCCCTCTTCATCATGGCTTTAGATCTTAGGTGTGAGTTCATGGTTTTTGGGGGAGAGTTCAAGGTTTCTGAAGAGCGAATGGGAAAGCAAATTGATGAAGAAGACGAAAAGGCTTGGAGGCAAAAAAAAGTTGTAAAGGTTAGTACTAAGTCTTCATATTTGATGCATTTAACTATCTCACCACACCCGGTGGAGGAAACAAGGGGAAAGGTAACCAAAGAGGCTTTTTGGAGATTATGTCCAATGTCTCAATTACCCATGACTCTTTGTCTTTGTTTTCTTTTTCTTTATTTTTTGTTATTTGGGCTATTTTTAGCAACTCCAACTAAAAAGACTTTCTTAACCATGACTACTACGGTAAAGTATTTTCCATTCTTCAAGTAAGTCCTATTTCACTTTAAGTTGGGGCTAGTTGATAAGGATTAAATAATCCATAATTAATAGTTTATTATTAATTATTGTTGTTGTAGTGACTCCAACTAAAGTCCTCCGAATATACCCCTAGTCATAGGGTAGGTATTCGATCAGTACCAATTCCCGACCAAAATACCACTTTGAAGAATCCACTAAACTAAAATGTGGGTCCATTCCCTAAGTGGTCGATAAACCTTTATTGTTGGAAGGGAATAGCATTTGTGGTTATTCCTCTACCATAATCCCACGTTTTCTCCCACGACACTGACAAGAACTACACGACAGTTCTTGTGGGACTAATGTCTCTCTAACAACAATCGCTCAGCAGTTTCTACATGAAGGATATCTCACTGACAGCAACCGATGGCGTATGTGGATTACATGAATCGATCGGGCGTCTCTTGATTGAGTCTTGGAAGCAAGGAGATGTCTCTTGGCGAGTAGCAACTATCACCCATGCAGAAGCTATTTAAGGCAAGGCTAACGATGGCAAAGGGATACAGGATTCTAATCTTATACACGATTGTAATCAAAGCTCTTTGAGCATCTCTGTAAACATCCCTTTGGAAATAAAGAAGTCCTTGTCTTCTTTGTGCAGTTTGTTGAGTGATCTTCCTCTTCCTTATACTCGTAAGACCAACTTCCAAATCGTCGGCACACTTGCACGTAACTAATGGATTGATCTATGCACTTATGCAAAGCTAGCTCTCACCCTACACGCTTGATCGACCTTCTCACTGTGTTCTTCCTCTCATGAAGGGGTGCTCAACTACCAAATAAGCAATGTACAATTTAATATAGGTTGGCATACTAGATCTAAACACCATGTCAACATCTAGAGCTAAGACAATTGATAACTACAACTGATCATTACCAATCAAGACATAAAGCATGATATCAAATAGACAAGAGTAGCATAAGCGTCAAATGATAGATCAAAACATCATTTACATAGAAAAATCACCACACCCAAGGGAAGAATAGAGGATTACCCCTTACTGGACATTGACATCACATATGTGTAGAGAGTGGAGAAGAAGACAACGGTTGGCATGGCTAGCGCTAGGGGTGCGCCCACCAGCACCCATAGGCGCTAGGCGTGGTGTTGCCCCTGGGCTAGCTAAGTGACTTTTCCTGAGCATCCTCTTCTCAATGACTTGCTTTCGCTGGCTTTGAATTTTCTCTCTCTCAGTTTTGTAGTATTTGACGACTTTCGGCATCCTCTGGTGCAAGGAAACCCGAGGGGCTTATATAGGCATGGTAGGGGAAGTGTCCTTGATGTATTTGCCAAGTCCAAAGGCAACTCCCAAGATGGTGCCCATAGGCACACAGATTGGCGCTGCTCCTTGGGCATGTCAGTTGCCTTTTCCGTGTCGGCCTCATTCCAAATATGTAATTTTTGGTAATTTAAACTTTCGGTTCTCTAAATTCTTTCTAGAATTGCATAATTTCCTACACGATGCGTGAAATACAACACATCTCCTATATTTGTTTGGGTTAGTTGTGAAGTGGCACAATTACCAACAATTATAACATAAAATGACGATGTTGGCGTATAAAATATAACCATAAAATGATTGCCAACAATACTCTTCTCTCCCATTGGTGTTTTGGAGTAGTGATGTGAAATGACTCTATTTGTGGACACTTACAAGATACCCCTGGTGTAGTCCCACATTGCTAGTTTACCAAGGTGGCATACAGACATGAGGTTTTTAATAGATACTCCCTGTTATAAAATAGATGTAGTTTTAGAATGTGTGTAGATAGCATTTTAAAATTTTGGCCATTACTACGTAGAAAATTTTTAGATTCATGGTCAAATTAAAGGTACTACCATGTCATTATATTTTTGATATTTTTATAACACATACTTAGGAAATGTAATGGTCAAAGCTGTGTATTGTTGTAACCTAAAAAATAAAAAAGTACGGAGCGAGTAGGACATCTCTTACCGTATACACATCGTATTCTTGTAACCTAAAAAGTGCTAATTAATATGGCGGAGTCTACAATAATAAACCTCTCTCTCTCGCCTGTGTCAATTGTTTTGCATCTATTTCGTGATTGATCGTGTATTAACGATTGCAGTTGTTGATATCTAGGTCGGTAACACGACTATCAAACTCGCAACACTGTCCACCTCACAACACTTTCCCTAATGATTAGAAAATCACGCGTTAACGTCGTCGCCTTGCATGTGCCGCGATTACAGTCGTGTCTCGCCATCAATTAGAAAATCATCTCATCATGAATCGCAAATTTAGACGAGCATTGAAAAAATTTGGGTTAAACGAAAGAGTGTTTCGAAGAAACCTTTTTATCACATCCAAACCAGACAAGCGGTTGTTTCTTGCCATTCGACATCGGTCAACCTGAAGCCCGCCAAAATCTCACTCATCCTTCCTGTTAGATCAGAGGTATCACCGAGTATTTGCTCTTTCTAATGGTTTCTGGGTCGCCCACAACATATCTCAAACCACCAATGCTATATATCTATGCCGCGTTTCTGCTTTTCTTCGACTTGTTCTTGTTTTCTTGTGTCTTCTTTTTCTTCTCTTCGGGAGTGGTCCACACGTAATCAGCAGGGATGGCAAATGGGTCCTGGATGTCCTCCACATGGCTGCCAGGGTCTGGCGCTGTCGAGAAGTTCTGGCGGTAAGGAGCCTTGATCCACTGGATCCAGGAACTCGAAGACGACTGTGCTGCTGGTCTCTTGCTATTGTCAGGGCTGGAAGGAGGCGTGGTGAACTCCTCTAATGGCTGCAACTCTTCAAACTTTGTGAATGTCACAAGCACCCTGATTGTAGGTACAACTGGAATGGCAACCTGAAAGAAATAACTTGTTAATGGATTGCCAATTCATCACACTAACAAACAAACAATACTAATTCAATAAAGAGAAACAACAGACAGAACCATTAACTATACTGTTCAATCAATAGTAACAGACATCTATGGCAAATAAGATAACTGATTTCATTTAACAATTTTGCCAAGCACTACTGTTTCCATCATTCGTTACCTACTTGCTATAGTCATTGGATCTGACAATAGAACTGTTAACATCAACACTATCAGATAACATATCCTATTTCATCAAGAATAGACGGTGATGGTTGAATGCATACTTCACTGGCAAAATATATCCAAAAGAACTGTGGATCTGACAATCTAATCATAGATTTATGGCGCTCTTTTGGTAAGAAATATGAGACTATCAGACCATGAAACTACACTATATCCAAAAGAATTATGAATCTGACAATCTAGCACAAGAAAATGGTGAGTGCTTAGGCATCAAATCTTGAAGAAGAGATTTGACAAAATAAGCAATACAGATATAACACACTAGGCTGTCAAAAGGAGATGTAAGTAAATAGATAATGATATGTACATGCAGCATAATAAGAGGTATTAAGATAGATTTCAAACAATGAGTTAACTGATCCAGAATGTCGTGCATGCGTGCGTGTAGATAGATAGAGGTTGAATCAGGGAAAACAATTTGGGCCAAAATTCTGTTTTTGAATTTGATAGGGGCATTTTTGGACAAAATTTTCCAATTTTCACGAATTTTGATTATATCGGAGGGGTCTGAAATTTTAGTTCTACCGAGAATGTTTTCCCTGGGTTCAATCACACGAAACACAACCTATAATGGCCAGAAAGTACCAGATTATGGATATGATTTGAAATGCGCCAGAGCCTACTTGAGTAATACAAAGTTTGTCTTGTGATCACACAACTTGTTGGAAGTCTTTGGCTACAGATATTAGGTAATACTTTCAAAAACCATTTAGATTGTCAAACAGATTGTATTCTTACGTTGAAACAGGAACTGAGACTAAATCTCCAGAAAAAAGAGGAACAGGAACTTAATATAGCCCTCAACAATGGCATTACACTCTAAACTTTCAATCCATAACAACAGAACTTTCCTTTGATTGTTGCAAAACCTGCAGTAGAATGGGCGAGCCATCTTCCACCCAGCCCACCAATCTTTATTGGCTCAATGGTACGAATAAATGTATGTTCTAATTCACTGATCCTTAGATGCTTATGATGGTATGAATAAATGTATCACCCACATGATGGTATAAATAAATGAATCAGTCACCCACATTATTACTTGCTTCAGTAGTATACTTCATACACTTGTACAGTCGGATAGACAAATCATGCTTTTCCTAGCATGCTGTATGCCCTTGAGTTCGTACCAAATTAGATAAAGAAATTAACTTTGGCACCTATGCTTATGCATGTATAATTGGATAAATAGATCAAGTTGTTACTAGCATGCTGCATAGGCTTGTATATTTGTACAACTGGATAAAGATATCAAATTTTTTGCCAGTATGCTTCTGTTTTATTATGTGAATTTAGAATACTTTGAACTGCAAACAAACAGGTAGATACGAGTATAGGACATAAACCCTCAGAATGTGGATAACAAAGGATCAGTTACAGAGAGATGAAAACAAAGCTCAAATTAAGAGGCACCACCTATTGATCAAATACGCACTAAACCACTAAGAGAATCACAGCCATATGAAAAAATTCAGGGAGAAAGTAAACCACGTATGTACTATTTGAGGGCATTTTGATGGATAACATCAAATTATAGCATAAAATTAGAGTACTACAGTATCCTTTAGCTCTTTTAGTCCTAATAATGATGAAAAGCTTGCATAGAATGCTGTCACCACTCAGACATTCAAATCAGCCAGCTACGAAACTCATAATATGATAACAATTATTATAATAACAATAATCAGGTTGAATCATTATTGGTGAATAGCAGGAAATGTTCTCGGTTCTTTGACCAACACATCCAAAATTCCAAATAGATCTAAATGAAACACATCCAAATAGAAGTAAGAAATCAAGTTGCATACTTCGTTTGCGTTTAGAAAACATCCTCTTTGTTTAACTGAAAAATGTAAAATGAACGTTATGCATTGATCAGGTAACGGCGAAAATACATATCCAGTTATAGTCTGCAGCTATCAGAACAGGAAACAAACACCCAACAATTTGATCCTTAGACTTCCAAGTGACAAACTAGTAGTTGCTTCACAAGCCATCAGTAAAACAAAAGAAAAGGGGTTTATAGAATATGATATAAGATATAGATTCATTGAAGTCAGTAATGGCAAGCAACTAGCAAAACAGAGAAACAATTAAACATACCTTGCTACCTACTTTATGCTACTCTATTACCAGAGAGCTTGTTTGCATGGTTATCAGTCCAATGTTCATCCAAAAAGAGCTATGCCTCATATCGTTATTATTTTCTTTCACCATGCAGGATACAAGAGTATCAAGAAAGAAGACATACAAGAGAAGAGGAACAGGAATAGGAACTCCCTTGGAATTCATGCATAAGGCCTCTCTTGGAAATTTCATGCATAAAGCCCCTCTTGGAATTCAATCAATTCATTTCACAGTTAAATAGCTATGTTTCATACATGGTGTGGCATCTATTCAAACACCAAATAATCACTTTCGTTGTTATTAACTTTTCATCAATGCCTCAATGTACCAACAGCATCCACTATATCCAGTGAAAAGTGCCAACAAGGACATTGAATTTATTAAAAGAAGACAATGTAAAAGGTGGTGTATACCTGACGATAAAAGATACACAAGTGTATAAACATGTTAACTACCATCAAGTGGTTTTCTAATAGCTCTGTAATATATGCATGTCTTGAACCATGCAACCTGTAATGGATTTATACGGTGGTGATTTTTCTTAACTATCAAAAGTGACATAGCATGAAGGGGTCGCAAATTTGACAAATGACCAGAACCAAACATATTAAAGACTAAACAGTATTGAACTAACAAACAAACCACCACATGATTACTGTAGCTTTGGCAACCAAGAATAAACAGTACGCTTGCTCTAAAAAGGAATTGCAGCAAAGATATTGCATCACAAAACAATTATGTTGGGCCGTACCTTGACTGGAAAAGTTCCTGGAGGCAGTTTTGTTGTAAGTAGATCCCTCAAACGACGGATTGCCTTCACCTTGTTTGCAAGAATATCAAGAAGTGGCAAGAGCTCCTCAGTGCGAAGAGGAAAGTTAGGAGAAAGCCAAAGAACAGGCCTTAGACCTTTCTTATACTCACTTTCTTTGCGCCTATGCCCACTCTCTGAAGAAGCAGCAGGTTTCCGATAATCCATTTCCTTGCCCCTTCTGTTCCCATCCCCCCTTACTACATCTACCGAATGCCTTCCTGGTCTAGTTTGTACATTTGATGGAGATTGAACGAGGAGGTCGCTCACCTTCTCATCTACACAGAGCGAACTCCTTGGAGGTGCCATCTTCTTCATCCCCTCCTGCTTGCTACTCTGCCCCCTCTTTCCCCAATTACTAAACCAACCTTTCCTGTCATGCTTTCCCTCCCCATTTCCAGAAATGCTCAAATCCTCAATTGATATCTCCCTCCCCCTTGGCTCAAAGCAACTATGTCTAGGACCTACAAACGCGTCAGACTGGCCTTCACCACCGCCATCTGGAGAATCCATCTTAAGCGCGGCTTCCAACTGCTTCTTCTCCTCCTCAGTCAGAACATCATCAAGCCCCTCACTCTCAGTATCATTCTCATTGCAAGCTGAAAATAATTCCTCATCCGTCATCGCACCGGGGACACTCCTTGACTTCACACTCACCATCACATGGTGCATATCGTACACCTTGGCCTTCCACGGGCCAACTGCCTCTGTCTTCTCCTGCCGCCGCCATGTGAGCTGCGGAAGCAGCACCGCTTGTGTGACATCTATCCCCGGACGGAAAATGTTCGTCTGTGACATCGCAGTGACCTCCTGCTGGACCTCTGCCTCCGAGGCCGGCGCACCAGCCCCCTCCAGCGTGTTCATCACCTCCTTATCCTTGTGGTTAATCATGCATAGCGACCCTGGCGACACCTTGCCGTCCTCCGACCCCTCCCCAAGAAACAGTATGGTCTGGTCAGAGCGCTGAATCTTGAACCCATCGAAGCCGGCGAGAGTCATGTCTGCGCGGAGGTTAGCACCGCGCTTCCACACCCTGTAGGTGTCAGAGGGCGCGATGCGGGAGATGAAGGGTATGACGGAGCTCTCGAAGTGGAATGTGATCTCCATGTAGAAGTCTCGCATCCGGCGCATGGCCGCGACGACGCGGGGCAGGCGGCGGCACCACTTGGCCCAGGCGAGAGGCTGGTAGTGGCGCACGATGACGCGGGCCAGCGCCTCCTCGCGCGCGCAGATGGCCTCCTGGAGCGCGCTCCAGCCCTGCTCGTTCTGCAGGCTACAGTCGGCCCCCGCCGCCATGAGCATCTCGACAGCCGCGGCATCGCCGAGGCGGACGGCAAGGTGGAGCGGGGTCTCGCGCCCGGGGACTTCGCGGCGATCGACGACGGCCGAGACGGCGTCCGCGCGCGCCTCCTCGGCGACGGAGTCCGCCTCCGTCCGGATCTCCTCGGGCTTCCGCGCCGGCGGGAGCGCGTCCAGCACACGGCGCAGGGCGGTGTGGTCCCGCGTCGCCACAGCGTGGTGCGCAGGGCTGTGAGCGTACCTGACCGCGTCAACGCCGGCCATCCACCTCCACTGCCGGCACCTCTCCGGCGAATCCAAGAAACGGCCCAATCCCAAGAAAAGCCTCGCCTTCTCGCCCTGATCTGTAACAGCAGCGAAGAAGCAAAGAATTGAGCGTAATGGAAGGGGGAAAGGCAAGAATCCAAGGACAAGATGCTCACCAGTTGCCCCCCAATCTTGGCGTTTCTTCTTTTGCTTCGTGCCTTGTCTCTTGGGTTCTCTCTCCTCTCCCCTCCTCTCCTCTCCTCTGTCCTGGTTCTGTTGTATTACTCCCTGTGTTTCTCTCTCTAGACTCCTCTCATGATGGTTTGCCCAGGAATCTGGGGAAAGTATTGGAATATAGAGAGTGGGGAACCCGGGAAGAACTTTTCGTTTTTTTCCCTCCCTTCTCTCTCAATTTCTTCCGTTATTTTTGTGAAGAAAAATTGTTTCGTTTGCAATTTTTGATTGCATTGCATGCATGATGCAACGGTGTTGTGATTTTTTATACTGCTGATTATTTTTTTTATTAATTGGTCATTTGCGACCTGTCGAAATGCTGAGAACTAGCTGAATGCTGAATTGAATGTGATTCTTTGGATTTGTATGATGCATGAGGCTGGGACTAGAGCAGGTGGTCTTTTCAAGTTCACTTCAAATATGTTATTAGTAGAAGTTTAGAAATTTTAATGTAAGTAATTAATGATCTTATGGAGTAGAATACATATGTTAAATTGAAAAAAAAGTAAAAAAAACACAGGATAACGTGAAATCTAACTAGACCAAACACGATCTCCATGAGACCTACCCATGGTTGAAAACACATGGCAATTTTAAGAGACAACTTTTGTGTGTATGTATTCGTACAGCGATGGCAATTTGTGCAAAAAAAAAAAGATGGATGTAATTCGCATAGGCAACATGTCGGACTAGCCTTTGCAACTCATTTGCGAAATTTTGACAAAACAGAACAGAACAGAAGGCACACAAGACTTTTGGTCCAAAACTGTCCAAATCTATCCCCCTCTGCTTTGCAAAAGCAGTGCATTACTTTGTACCGCACAGTAGCATAACAATACTCATTGATTGTGACAGAGAATTATATTGTGTACAACAGTTGAGACGTGATAGAGAATTAGTGCGTAAATCTTACAGAAAACCTTTAAACATCAAATTTGACAATTTGTATTTTTTGCGGCAAGTTGATAATGTGCTCTAATAACATTGCTTATAATTGCGGATAAAAGTGAAGCCCAATCTAGTCCCTAAAGAAGGGGAAATAAAAAGGCAGAAACAGAAAGTAAAGATTATGATCTGGATCATACCGGCATGATTCGAGACCCCACAAAGTTATAAAGCCATGTTGGACCACAACATTATACTACAGTCGAAAAAATTGATGAACTCCCTGGAAGGGGGCACCGGACAGGCCGTGGTCCAAATACCGTGCACTAATTTTATGAGTGTTTGCAACCGAGTATAATTCTTGTTCGGTTCAGGATAGAGGGGGAAAGGAATGCATGCTGCCGCTGCTGTTTTGGGGGAGGAATTGTCACACTGAGTTGGGTCAGCCGTAGGGCAAGTCTATGCGTGTGTGTAAGGTTATTCGGGATTTCTTTTGGACTTATGATTTATAATTTAAATATTTAAATTCTGTGTGTAAACCAAAAGTTAGGACGAACATCCCCATTGTATCCTTAGACTTTTGATCATGGATTGATTTTTTTTTTTTGCGATGATGGCTTTTGGGGTTTCATCCCTGTTATCGATGGTGTGTGTTCCACCTAAAATTCAATCTACGTTGGGTGTGTGCGCACGCTAAGTTGAAGAATAACCTAGTTCTTTGGTTTTGCGCCGAGCGATCATATTCATCTTCACGGTTCAATATATGATATATCCTGATTGGGTGGTGAAGCTTTTTGCGTGGGTTTATATCTGCTAGACATATTGTAATATCGTACTAGTTATCCATGTGATAGTTGTGCATCTTCTCAAGTTGTGCAATTGAATTGTCTATCAAGATTGCTGATATTCATCCACCGTAAAAAGAAGAGCAATCATGCGGTAAACAACCTCAGTACGAGGTTTCGTCCGTGTTATCTACCCTCTTACGGTTAGCTAACTGCTAAACTTATACAGGAAATATTTTTTCTTCAAAAAGATATAAGAATCTTTTCTTCACTGAAAAAGGAAAAGTTGGAGGTGATGGATGATTAATGGTTTAGATCTGGGGCACCATGTGTTGGAGAGATCAATCCATCAAGGGGCCTCACGTAGTCACATGGGCTTGATTCAGAGTGGTCCCCAAGAGTCAGCCCCTCATTATTTTCTCTAACCTTGCTTAATTAACTCTGTCTGACGGTGCAAATGCAGCTGTGTCCCTGGAAATCTTATAAAATGCAAAGCATGTCCTTCTCGGAACACGCAGTAGTACTATTTTTCACCCATCCTACACCACCACTAGGGATGGAAATATGGCTCGCGGCTCGGCTCGGCTCGACTCGATACAGGCTCGGCTCGGCTTGTGGCATTTACGAGTCGAGCCGAGCCGGAGGTTGAGCTCATGGCTCTTAACGAGCTGGCTTGCGAGCCGCTTGTTTGGCTCGTTTGGCTCGGCTCGGCTCCTCGCTCCCAGCCAGCCATTTGATAAGATAGTGCCAAGCGCACGCACTCAGTCCTACCCCGATCCGATCTGTGCTCCATACCCCGGCCGCACCTGCACCTCCTCCCCATATCCCGGCCACACCCACCTCCCCCCATATCCCGGCCGCACCTGCACGGCTGCACCTCCTCCCCTTTTCCGCAACCACCTCCCTCTTCCCCTTTTTTTCGGATCTCCATGCTGGGGAATGGGCGGAGAGGCCACAGGCCAGCGGATGGGCCTTGGCGCAGCATCGACGGCAAGTGAGGGTTTTGGCTCTACAGGGCGGGCCGGCGGCAGTTCTTCAGGTACGTCAGGCCGGCGGCCGGATGTGGCTCGGCGCGGCGGCTTCAGGTGCGGCCCTGCGGCACGGCGGCCAGTGCGGGTGTCTCACGCGCGGCGGCCAGCCTGGCGCGGCCCTTCACTGACGGCTGCTGGCGCGCGGCGCCCTCCGGCCGGTGGCCCTTTGCGCGGCGGCCCCTCGGCGCGGCTGTCCTGCGGCGCGGGCTCCTCCAGCGTGGTTGGGCGGCCGAGTGCCTGGTGCGGGCTGTAGTGGCTTCAGGATTTAGTGACCTCGGGTCTCAGGATAGTTCAAGGCTTACCGTCGTATACATAGTCCATATAAGGATCTCCCTCTGCATCATCAGACGCAGTGCAAGCCTTGTGCTCTGTTCTTGAAAATTGATAACAAGCCTAACGAGTCAAGCTCAAGCTTTTTACCGAGCCGAACCAAGTCTATTTTTTAGCTCGTTAGTCTAACAAGTCGAGCTGAACCGAGCAGAGCCGCTTTTTTATCGAGCCTTACCGAGCTGAGCCGGCTCGATATCCACCCCTAACCACCACTAACAAAGATTACTGGAACTATGCATAAACAACCACCATCAGGAAAGATACATTTGCAAATGAATGGAATTTCCCTGCAATAACAAGATTATCTTGGCAAATGAGCATCATCACTTGACAGCGATATTTTGGATTTTCCACAAATACTTTGTTTACTTGAATGGTTTAGCAGCTAACCTCTAGCTATCTAGCCAGTTGACGCTCAAATGATGGACTGTACATTTGACTAAGTCAATAGGTCTTGCAAGGGCATATTTGAAATTGCATTTTTAGTATAGTTACACGTTGCAGTTGTTGTACCTCATTTATCGAATCGTGCATACAGCATGTTGTTAGGCATATTGGCACCGATCAATTTAGTTTTTTTTTTAATGATTTTTGGTTTTTTTAACTAAAAGAGCACAGTTACAGTTATTAACTTTTTCTTAAACATTCAATTAAAAAAAATAAAAAAAATAAAAAACACTATTAAACCTCCACAGATAATATAAAGAGAAAAAATAAAAAAATATGTTAAGAAACCAATATATTTTGAATAATTTTTAGTTTCTAAAAGTTAAAAACCAGAAAGGAAGAGTAAAAGTTACTTACAAGAGACTATAGGCTTGCAATTCTCAAGCTTCAAAGACAACCATGTGCTTACCAGGATGACTGTTGTGGAAGAAAAACATACTGGTAATCCTTGCCTACTAATGTTTTCGTTCTTAGAGCCTGGAAAATCGTTGGAACGAATCGAGTGTATTAGATTTGCATACCTTGGGATGTCAATTCTCATATAAATTAGAAAAAATTTCCTCCTTTTCATGGTCGGACCAAGAACTTCCACATGATAACCTCCCACAATCTCATTATGGCAAAAGAAAAAATTAATTTGTTGGTGTTGCTAACTTTTCAGGGTCGAATGGGTGAAACGCTTTCCCATAATTTCCCATGATTTCAAAAAAAAAAACACTAATCGGAATTTTGTATTCGCAAAAAAAAATGATTTGAGAAAGTTGAGAGCCATGGGGATTGCGCATGGGGATTGCGCCTGACAGTAGAAAAGTCTGTTGGAATTAATTTGTATCTTGGGCTGCTGACTCTGCTAACTTTCCACGGCTAATCAATTTCTATTATTTGCATAGATGGCTATTTTAGATGTTACGGTTGTAGAGGTGTTGTTAGGCTTATGATTTTTTAACTGTAACTGACTTATTTTTTTTACTGTAGCTGAGTTGACTTATTTGACATAATTAAATTTAAAATAGAATAAATATGTTAACCTATTATAGACAATGCAAAGGAATACGGGAAAAAGAAAAAACCAAAAAAATAGAAAAAACAAAATTAATGAATAGTAAAAAAGCAGAAGCCAGAAACTAAATTGAGCGGTACCGTAATCCCTGCGATGCGAGCAATAGTAGAAAAGTAAGATATTTTACTATCTCACAGGACACCGCACACTCCTGAGTCCTGACGATCCCGTAGCCCGACGGTTACGTCGGCAAGCCCCATCCAATGTAGAAAACATAATTGTCGGCAAGCCCCATCCAATGCAGAAAACATAATTGTCTATATAAATGACACTGAAGCTAATTTTTATTTAAATTTAATCCTAAATGTGTTTTTTTTTCAAATCTATCCATTTCCTTAAGCTCCCTAGGTACCTATCGAGATAGGAAAACAAGATGTACCTACCGAGCTCTACTAGCTTGGCAGGACGTCGACAGCCGCACAATAATTACTTAATGTTAATTATATTTAATTAGGATGAGTAATGTAATATTAGTGCTAATCATAATTAATTTGGCCACATGTCGACTTGTGAGGGCTAGATAGGACGCGGACAAGCCAAAGTTGCCACGGTTACCGAGCTTGGAAAGATGATTAAATTGGTTTATTTTTCACTGTAACTGATGGTAGCTATAATACCCTGATCGTCGTTTGGCGTAGGTTATTTTTTTAAAAAAATGATCACGGAGTCGCCGGAGTTTCGGTGAAGTGCGGGAGGGAACAAAATAAATAAATAAATGAAGTTGGAGATAGCATTAAAAAATGAGTTGGCAATAAATTGAAAAATATAATTTAATAAAAAAATAGTTTTGGGAGGGTGGGCCTGCCACCTTGGGCCAGGGGGCCCAAGGGGTGGCCGCACCCCCTTCCCCTTTGCCCTAGCCACCCCCCATATGGTCGACCTTACCCCTTCCCCCCCCCCAAGCCGTCACACCCACCCCCCTTGCGCCCCCTCTCTCCCCTCTGGTGCTGCCCTGTTGGTGCAAGAAGAAAACCAAGGAGAAGGAGAAGAAGGAGAAGAGAAGAAAGGGAAGGAAGAGAGGAAGAGGAAGAGGAGAAGAGAAAATTGGTGTGATCCTAGGCTAGGTAATTGTTTCTCTTCCCAAATTCCTCAAATTTCTGCTATATTTAGGGTTCTTGGCCTGAGATTTGGTAGGGAATAGCAGTTAAATACCCCCAAGTAGTGATTCCCTGTTGTCTGCCTGATGATTAATTCACACAATGTTACTGTTCGCGTAGTTTAGACCCCCAAAATGATTTTTTATGCGGGTCTCCCCAAAAGGAAAAACGTAGAGGACGACGAGACGCATCTTCTTTATTTTGTTTCAGATTTTTTGGCCACATGATTTGGGCGCAGTAAGGTCGGGAATCTTGCTGTCTGTCAGGGGTGCAGTTTAGGACAAACTACTGTTTAGTGGGGATTAAGGGGTAGTAAATGATTTTTATGAGTATGGTCGTAATTGTGAAAAATGTAGATAAATAAGTAATCTATATGCTGTATAAAAATTATATTTTTTTGAGCTTTGTACTATGGATGGGAAGCGTTAGAAGTTGACTATCCAGAATGCCAGAATAGAGCAAGTCCTCTGTCTTGTACGGTAGATTACATCATGATAGGAGACAAATATAATTAAATGATCTACTTGAAAATTGAGGATGCTTAAGTGTAGTTTCCAGAGGTATGTCGTTTGCTGTGTTCAGCTTAATATTTTTAAAGTTACGAAAAAAACAAGCAACATTACTGCAGTGGGCTGTGCGTAAATTCGACAGGCATGGTAGGGAATGACGGGATTGGGGACTTAGCGGCGTTTATATTTTTTTATATAAGTCGCAATTATCTCTCTGTAGTTGTATGCTGAGAGTGACTTTTGGACAGGTGGTATGCTCCTGATCATGCGTGATTTCATCGCTTCGCCGGTAGAGGCAAGTAATTGTAGCAGTAATGCTATCATTTAATTGGTTATTTTTACTACTTGCAATTTACATGATCCTCGTATTTTGAAGTAATATGCTATGGTTGGTTGACGTAAAAATGAGGTTGTGGTAGCAATTAATAACTGAATGTTATGCTTTGGATGACTTGCTTGTAGTCATTATGTAGTTGCTATATGTGCCAAATGTGGAACATGGATATAAATTCATGGTAGATATGTTGATCTTTCCTTGAGGTTGAATTCATGTTAATCATGTTGATGTCCCTTTATGAGGTTGAAATTTATGTGGTTTATGATTATCATATCATTCATAACATGTCATAACATCGCATTGTGGATGTCGCCGCTTATAGCCACGACCGTACCGGTACAGCATCGTACATTGCCGTAGTATGATGCACACTCTTACCTTGTTGGGTAAGAGTGCAGTGGAGTATAGCATGCATATACATTTAATTGTGGATGGAGGAATTGCATTCATATGCCAATGGTTTAAAACCTTATGTGGCAGGACTTGTGATAGTCCTTGTAGTTTAATGAATAAGGATATGGAATATGGTTGTGGTCATGTAATATCATAAATGTTGTTGTAGTTTTGCTTGTTGTTTGAATAACCTATTAAACAATTTACTTACTGAGATTTTTATCTCACCCTTATTGTTTTTCCCTCCTACAGGTGATCCTTGAGCATGCATGGAAAAGATAGAGTGGCATCATAATAATGCACTTGATTCGTTGACTTATGATGTAATAAAGTCAAAGGGACTATAGTCATTTGCCTCGCTATTCGTTGATGTATGCTTTAAAATAATAATGCCAAATTTGTGGACTATTCTTTTGGTTAAACCGTTAGAGCTTGTTCCAATTATTGAACTTATTATCAATATCTTGGTTTTCCTTAGTGGATCATGCTTCTGCTTAGTTTGCCATGTTTGTAATTGTTGCCAGTTTAAATTATTTTGTAAACTTGGCTAGCTGTAGAGTGGTTTAGTGATATCCCAGGGTAATGTGGGTCCTGGGGTGTTACAGTAGCTTACTTAATGTAATTAAATTTAAAAAATAAAAATAGAAAAAAAACTGGTTAGTCCATCACGGATAATACAAACGAATATCGAAAAAAAGAAAAGGCAAAAAAGTCCAAAAAAGTCTAAAAAACCAGAAAAAGATGAAATTAAGAAGATAAAAGCTAAAAGTATAAACCGGCTTATATAAGCTGAAATGAGCGGGGCCATATTATATGTCCTGGAATGGATGAATGGTGTAAGTAGTATTGCTGTGTGGTGTAAGATTGTCCTTGTGCAAAGTGTGACAAAGGTTAATTTCTCAACTAGAGATTTTTGTCACGAACACAAGGGTGTCTCTAGTGGTAGAATTTATCGAATATGGACGGTCAGTGATTTTATTATATTGTACATTTTTTTTCTGTTACGAACACCACTTATACAAATACCAATGCGAATAACAGTACGAACACAAATCAAATGTGATACGGTCATGAATATGACTCGGAGTAAAAAAAACCGCTTAAATTGTATACCTAACAAGAAATAATTACTTTAAATATGATCATCCATTCATTATATTTTTAGCAATCAAAATAAGGTAATATTTACTACTTAAAAGAAGAAGTTGGTGAGTAGTGGTTCTTTCCCCTCCCAACCCCTCCTCACAAAAGGATACACATGGGTCATCCCTCACACGCTCCAATTCGCACTGACATGTGGGTCATCCTCAAACACTCCTCTAATCCATCCATCCCCCACCACCCCTGCTCCCTTGACCACCCATGTGAAGCTCCCTATCGTGTCGCCTCTCCCTTGCCATGGCTACCTCTTCTTTGTCCCCGCAATGTCCTCCCTCACCACTAGTGACCTAGCCGACCTCTGCCTCTTCCTCGCCACCGTCGCTTCTTCTCCGTCCCCTCCGTGTCCTCCCTCACCACTAGCGACCCAACCGACCTTTGCATCTCCCTCGCCATCGTCGGCCTGGCCCTCCCAAACTCACCGTCCCTGTGCCGCCCAACTCCTCTTCCCCTCTCCACCCACTCGGTGGAGCATTGCCCTTGTGGAGCTCCTCAGGCCCTACCCACTGCCCCTGTGGAGCTGGATCCAGTGGTAGAGGTGTGGGGACAGTTGCGGGAGGCTAGATCTGGTGACAACACGGTGGGGTTGACAAGATAAGGGTAGCCAGGACTTCCGCATGCTCCCCTGTGGCACTTGGCCATGTCATCCTCCACCTAGATGCCACCCTACCGTGTTCACCGACGCTAACGATGACAGATTCAACTAGGCATCTCTTGTTGAGCTCAGCCATCATTGTCCTCACATTGGTCCGCCAAACGTCATGCCACTGAATTCCATGGGCATGACATCCTACCGATCGCTGAAATCCATAGGCGTGACAATTGCTGATTTCCATGGGTGAGACACCCTACCAGTCCGACGACCCCCTCCTCCTTCATCGTCCCCCTTCTATGCTAACATTGTAGTCTCCCAGTCCTCCTCTCACCATTCGTCCTGCTAGCGCCATCCTCGGGTGGGCACTCGACCGTATGACCTCCTTAATCCAACAACCTCTTCCCACATGGTCCCCAAGGGGTAGTAGGTCACGCCACCAATGACGACGCCACTCGTTGGATCTTCCTTCCCATCATCCTTGCACATGCCATCTGTAACATCCTGTTTTTCTGCTATTTTTTAAGCCAGCAATTTAAAAATGATTTTTTTGGAATTTTCTGAATTTAATTCAAGCTTCAAATGAATTTTCAGAATTTTAAATGATTTAATATGATTAAAATAAATATTAACATAAGTTAGAAATATTTTATTTGGATTCCTCATGTCTCAAGAAATTTTCTGATATTTTTGGTGAATTTTTGGGATTTATTTGCTATTTTCTAGAGCTCTTTGAAGTTTATTTGAATTTCTAAAAAAAGGAAAGAAATTGGAAAATCCTCCGCCGACCGATCTCACCCCCGTGCCACGCGTCGGCCATCCGGCCCGCGTCCCCGCCGCCACCGTGCACTTCCGCCTTCCGCGCCCGCGCGCCGATCACCGCTCGGACGCCGCGTCGCGATCCATGGCCGCCACGCGAGGCACACGAGCGCACCCCGCGCGTCCCGCCCGCACTCAGCCTCCGCCGCCCGATCCGCCCCCGAGCCACGTGTCGCAAATCCGCCTGTGCTCGTGCCCACAACCCTAACCCTAACCCGCGCGCATCCGTGACCGTCGGATCGTCCGCGCTCGCATCTCAGCCGTCCAAACTCGCCGCGCAACCGCCGCCAGATCCGACGGATGGCCTCGGTTCGCGTGTTAAAACCCCGCCACCCGCTCGGTTCGCATGCCTGTTCTTCGCCGCCGTCGAACCCTCGCCTCCGCTCCCTCGCGTCCGCGTAGCCGTTCCCGAGCCGCCTCGCCGTCGCCCATTGTCGCCGGAGCCGTCGCCGACGTCGTCCCCGCTGGTGAGTCCCCGAGCCGGTTCGTCGTCGACCTCCGCGCCGCTCACCCCGCGCACCCCCGCGCCAGCCTGCGACGCCTCGCGCGACGTGCCTGGACACGCGTCGCCGATCCGTCCCCCGCGCCGCGCCACGTGTCGGCGATCCGCCCGCCGCCCGCGCCCGGCCGCCACATCCCCGTCGCGTGTCGCCTTCGCGACCGTCGGATCCAGCCGTCGTCGCCCGCACCCGTGCCACGTCAGCCCTAGGCCACGTCAGCCCTAGCCGACGTGGCATGCCTCGTGGATATACCACGTCAGCCCCGAGCCGTTCCCCGAGCCACATGGCAGCCACGTCAGCTGCCACGTCACCCCCGTGCCACGTGGCGGCATATGCGCGCGCCACGTCAGCCCTACCCCATCGCGTCAGCGCCGCCACCCCGCGTACTGTTCCGTGCAACGAGTCTACGGTGGACCCGGTTTCCCGTGCGCCCGGTCCACAGCACAGTAACATTTTTCATTTTCCCCGATTTAATTTCTGATTAATTTTTCGAGAGCCCGTTCTCCTTCGTCCTAGCTCCGATTGACCCCATTCTTTTTTCTAAATTCATCTAAAATCGAGCTCTAGCTGTTGGTTCTGGTTTTATGAATTTTGGAGTTCATTTGCTTATCATTTTATGTATTTCTTTGGTTTTGATCGTTTTCTCTCTCGCTAGATTCGGATTAGGAGGAGCGGGTTCGCGCTCAAGACCAGAGTACTCATTGAGCATAACCAAGGCAAGTCGTGTCCTTTGATCATGTTGAACCCAGTTTGTAATCTATTATTTAATTATTTTATTTTAAATTACATTGCATCGCTATTTATATTCAAACCTTGTACTGGTAGTTAATGCCCAATTGAATTTCTCCCTCCTTGATAATTTGGAATGCCATGATACCATTGTCACCCTAGGTTGGGAAACATACTAGTGATGTTATGATATTTGTCACAAGGGTTGGTACGATTAAATGCTTAGCAGTGCTTAATTTACGTTTGGTCTCATCATCACATGCAAATTATTAATTTGACTTAATGGCATATGGAACGGTGGTTGGTGCCACGTTAACTAAAATTTGTGCTATGACATTGGTGTGTCATTGGCGGGGTATACAAACTTGGTTTTGCACTCGGGCGAGTGATCGTGCAGTAAAGGGGGAAGTGCAGGTTCACTTCGGGGGATGTGGTAGCCTCGTCTGGGTAAAGATAAGGACTTAACTTTGTGCGCCATTGATCTGAGCTTAATTGTGCAAACCACATGCCTAGTATGGGATAGACTTGGCTGATTAATTTGTAATACTCCAATTCAATTCTGCCATAGTGATGGACATGGTTGCTGATTTCCATGTGGCGCAAGGGGGGGTGTGATGCGAAACCCTAGCGGGCAGGATTGGGTTGGGGTAGAGCATTGTAAAGGCTTTGTTGTGATTTCCTGGGATCGAGGCTAATCACATCGTGTGGGTACAGTTGTGCAACCTCTGCAGAGTGTAAAACTATTCGAATAGCCGCGTCCTCGGTCATGGACAGTGCTCGGTGATTTCACACGAGGGGTAACGTTTTCATTTATAACTTGGTGGTTTATGTTGGAAGTAGACAGGTAGTTCACTGTTGGTTTAGCTTGTGAGTTGGTGCTCACAAGTGGTTCATAGTTATTCCTTTGATTATTGATTATTTCTGGTTTCAGTTAAATTTCGCTTTCAATCTATTTATCTTATTTAATATGAAATGCCTTTATACAAATTAACCTTTCAGCCTCCCATTGGTAAGTCTTGCATATTATATTGTATTCATTGTTACAAACGACTTGCTGAGTACCAATGTATTCACGGCTTTACGCCTATGTTGCTCAGTTGAGGGAGAGGAGTACTATCAGCAGGAGGTTCCAGAAGGACAATACTACAATGACTTCACGGATTATGCTTCGTTCTCCACTCGATAGCCTGTGGCTTGTCGATTGGTCGCTATGCTTTATTTTGGATTTCCGCTGCTATTTTGTTAAGCCCTTCCGGCTAGAGATATTGTAAGCTTGACCATAAGGTCGTACCTTTGAGGTTTTATCGATATTCGAGTTTTCCTTTAATATTATCTTGTATGACTATGATTACATCTATGTTTGACTGTGTGCACTAGCGTGATTCTGGACTAGTGCAGATTACACAGAGAGACCGAATTTGCATATTCGGGTCTCGACACCATCACCAACCACTCCACATCACCCTTGGGGACGCCGCGCACATTGTCACTACTCGCTCCTGATCATCCTTAAGGTTGTGGCGCACGTTGTCGCCACCCGCAGGCTCTTCCTACCACACGAAAACAACAGGTATTGCTTCAATCAGTATGCATTATAGGTGCTTGACAAAATTACCCTGTGAATGAACTGATCTATTCTGTCATATATTCTTTTATTTTTCTCTTCCATATGTAACATATTGTCTATTATACAACTATCACATCTTCGTTGTTGCTTCTTTGATTGCAAAGTCCCACTTCACATCATCATCCAAAGGGAAAGAAAGTCTACTTGTCACTACCTTGTCATCATCAATCCATTTTCAACAAGTTTTGTTGTTTTTGCTTTTTCAATATAAATTTCATGAATTTCTTTTAAAAATAGTTGCTTTGTCAGTGAGTTTCGAGCCAGTGGGATAATAAAGAACCCATCTGGGTGATCTTATGAATGTATTCCTGGTAGTGGTCATGATGGCCTGCTTGGCGTTCATCCTTACCATGCTCCCACGATCCCCACCTTATCTCTATGTGCGGCCACCACAACTCTACCTCGCTTCAGAATATGTTCTGACAAAGGTGAATAAGTAGTAGAAGGAGAATGAGCAGATAAAAGGAACTGATAAACATAGTTGGGGCTAGAGTTAAATCAAGGCGTGCTTCAAGCGAGCAAAAAGGTAACTACATGAATTACATGTTTGCTGCTTACAACAAATCAATGTGATCAATCACTATATTTTTAGGCGCTATTTTGTTTCATCACCTGTATATAGAAGAAGAATGTTCGATGGAAGGAAGACGAATAGGTGATCAGAGAAGGCTACATCAAAAATAGCAAACAAAGCAAGCTAAGGGTTCAAATAGCAGTAAACGATTCCATAGTATAAGACCAATGTAAGATTAGTTTCTTACTCCATTATATTCTATTTAGTTTCAACCATCTATTGGTCATATGCTCATAGCTAATTAACCTTGCCTTCACAAATGTCTTCATTTAACATTTCTTTTAGGAGTTTCTTGATTTATGATGTTAAGATCATGATCAGTTTATGGTCACAAAATTTCCACTTTTTCATATTTTTGTCCATTTTGCCCCCATCAAATTCTTTTGCATATAGAGTGCCATCTGTATGTTGAAGTTGCCATTGCAACCTATGCTTACTCCTTCTATCTTCTTTCTCATAAATTCATTGAAGTTTCGATTTTCGATAATAATATACTATAGTTCAATTTGTTTGGCACAACAATAGAGATTAAAAGGGACTCCACATAGTTTAAGATTCAAGGGAACACTGAAAGTTATGAATTTCCCCTTCTCTATTTCAAGGGGGCTTAAGGCGTTCATTGTAAATTCTGTTGGGATTTGTTTAATTAATGGATTAGCAGAAGAATTTGATTCTTTGGATGAATTTACATTATCAATATATTTTTCTTCGCTTGCGATTGGTATAGTAAGGTTGACTCTTGAATCTTGCCTCTTGAATCCTTGAGAATTCTACTATTCACTATTTATTTTGTCTATGTTTAATATGATTTAGACATAAGCAATTAAGCACTATTTTTTATATGTGCACAATATAAACTAATAGCTTCATTGAAAATGTTGTGGTGCAAGATAGAAAACTAATAGACCCTATTCAAAATATAGACTGAAAGTTATGAATTCCCCTTTTCTACTTCAGGGGGATAAAGACGTTTATTGTAAATTTTATTGGGATGTGTTTAATTAATGGATTTGCAGCAACATTTGATTCTTTTTGATGAATTTACAATATCAATATAATTTTCTTTGCTTGTGGTTGGTACAATAAGATTGAATCTTGAATCTTACCTCTTGAATCCTTGATAATTCTACTATTCACTATTTATTTTGTCTATATTTAATTTAATTTAGACATAAGCAATTAAGCATTGTTTTTATATGTGCACAATATAAACTAATAGCTCATTGAAAATGTGTGGCACAAGATGGAAAATGTTCGTGGCAAAGATTGGATGGCAGCTAAATCAGTGTAGCTTCTGAGATAATATATTGTCCCAAGTTTAGAAAAAGCAATAATGCTTTGGGACTCCGGAGTCCAAATTGTACGTATTTCTCTTGCACTTTTGGGTCTTAGCGATTTTTTTATTTGGCATGAATCATTGAGCTATTTTGATACTCTTTTGGTAATGATCAGAATTAAGGAGACATGGTGAATCATCTCATTTTGAATCCTACTATTGTAGAGCAGGGGTGATTCATAATGTTAATTATTTCCTATTTTTACATTGTAGTAAGTGTATGCTTAAGGGAGATTTGTAAATTAGGGTCAAATTGTATTACAATGGTATGGTTTCTAAATTTTGAATGTGATTATATATTTGGTGCAATATATATTGCAAAAAACATGGATTAAACATAAAAGCAACTATTGTCCATTCTCTTTTCCTTTTTTTTGGTCAAATTGGGAGTGCTTGAAGATGAAAACATTTGATTCTTGCCAGCATTGTCCCAGGCCAACATGAGTAGACAATAACTGTTGTCGGATATTCAAGATGTAATTCTAGCTATTTCTTACAACTATGACAAATACATATGATAGCTTTGTGTAGTCAATCCTATGTATTTTTTGGTTTTGTGATGGCTTGATGGGAACCTCTAATAACAGGTGATCTAGATGGAGGTCATCTACTCATGCTGGCGTTTTAGCATGTTTCTTGACAGCAGGTATCTGTGATTATTAGTAGTTGTCAGTTTTGTTAACATCCTCACATGACAATACTACATGTCGTGTTCTTCAATCTGTTGACAATTTGACTTTACAATATTGCATATCTTGCTGTACATGTAGCACAATAAGGCTCCATCCCATCCTTTGAGCGCATCTATGTCAATCCTAAAGGTGAGTTTCGATAACAAATTGGATTGTATATGAAATTTCATATTTGCATATCGATGTGATTTCTTGCAAAGATCAACTTCGGGGGCTTAGGTAGTATTGTGGTTTCATTGTATACAGAAGAAACATATAGTACTATTGTTATTTTGTTAGTTTCTTTCTCATTAGATCATTTCATGGGTTTATTATGATTTGATTCCATAGAGGAAACATCCAGTGGCCTTGGGAGGAGGAGCTATGGCAACCTCAAGAAACACTCTCGGAGATGAAGTGGTTACACTTGCTCAGCTACTGGGAGGTTAACATTTTTTCTTTCAGATATCTTATGCTTCATTTTGTGGTAGCATTAATAAGATGTTAATTTTACATTTTGAAGATGAGCAATGACAAAGTTATGGGGGCAAAATTGGAACATTTCAAAATTTGGGTTTCCGTTGCAGCGCATGAACAATTGACTAGTAATTATATAAATCATCGATGAAGCTAGCATGTACCTACAATTTCAAGTGTTCAACGATATGGATTGTGCATCAATCAATCCAACGTGCTAAGCTGAAGCCGATTATTGGGCTGGGTAGTTGGGCAGAGGAGAGGCTGTGGATATCTAATTCTATTGTTGAAGTGTTCATGTATTTAGCCTTGTAGCAACTTTTTTTTTTTCAATTTTGGCCCTCAAACAACCTCTTCCCCCCCCCCCCCCCAAATGGCCCCTCCCCATGCTCGGAAGGTGCGACAGGTAACATATGTCACCTGTCGTGTCCCCCTTACGTGGTAGGCCAGGTGGCATGTGGCAGTAGACTGCACCGTGGGAGGCTAGTACAAAACGCATGTTTTTGTAACTGGGTGGATACCCATGGAAACTAGTAAAAAACACATGTTTTAATTTAAGATTGCTAAAAGAAGTGTATTTTTGTACTAGGACAAATTCCATGTAGGATTGCTACAATGTGTATAAAGCATTAATGAGTACATAATCAAGTTCGACCTATTAGGACTAAAGAGCTGACACCAAACACAATACCGTGTTATGGACATTGACTTGCTCATTGGATGGTGGCAATCCAACGGCTGTCAAATCCGAAAGCAGTATATGGTTTTCTCAATTTTTTTTCTCTCTCTCTATATATGCAAGTAAAAAACTTTTGATACATTATATGTCAATGTGTCCTGATATAATGTGTATACGTATAAGTTACCATACAAACTAGATATAGTTTGCCTTTTTGACTTTGCACATGCTATGCAGCTATGCGGAAAAGTCGAATAAACTAGTATTCCTATCTTCTTATGGACAACTAATTAACTTTTGAATCAGCATCATACAAATACAACAATGTAGAGAAGTCTGTTCCATTTAAACCAGAGATTGTGGTCTTACGTGGCCTATGTCTTTCAAAACATAGTCTCACAACTTTAGGAGTCCGCGTAGTTGGGTTGAAAAATAGTAGTTTATGATTGAATTTGTACTGTAGGTGGTTTATTTTGTACTATAGTTGATAGTGACTTATTTGACGTAATTAAATTTAAAAAATTTAAAAATAGAAAAATAGGTTGACCCATCACGTATAATCCAAACGAATACGAAAAAACAAAAAAACTAAAAAATCAAAAAGTCAGAAAAAAATAAAATTTAAAAATAATCAAAAATAAGTTAAAAGTTAAAAATTTAAGTTAAAATGAGCGGGGTCTATGTTTTGAATTAGACCTCAGAAGTCAAAACCTAGGTATATATGCTGGCTCAAGTTAGACTGTTAGAGAATAGACAATGCCTGAACTTGCGCCTAGCTAATATTTTCATGGTGTTATATGTTGAATCGGGCTTAAGCCTAATTAACGCAGCTCGATGCATGACCTGTAGGTACCGACGTAGAATAGAAAAAAAAAACATAATCTGGATTGCCTAAGATGTTTGCACTGGATTCCAGGCGAGACTCATCCACTCTCTTGTTTAAGTCAAAGATGCCATTGTTTTATTTGCATCTCTTTCTCCGAGGATTTGAACCGTCCTTTGTCTTTACCAGTGCTGGAGTTTTATGGACAGTCCACAAGCTTGTTTCTTTAGTTTATTGCAGCTAATTCTTAGGGCATGTAGGCTGGCAAAGGCATGAATGCATGCGCAATCATAGTTTACTCAATGCTATGTAGGCCGGGATATCCTGGAGTTGGGATTTGGTCTCTTTCTTGTGAGGCTATGTGTGTACATGGCTAGTGATGGCAATGCGGCACCGGTATTCGATAGCTTATAGGGAATTCTTTATTAGAGGATAAATATGGAGATTTTGCTCATGCTAGGTTATATGGGATGGGAATAGGAATGTCTTCTCTATCCCTGATCCCCGCTATTTCCTGATACATACTTATATGCACATAGATCGATATTTCTATATAACTAAAATATATGTATTTTGTCTCGAGATTAACATATTTTGGTATAATATACGGTATATAACTCATCTAGAATTATTCTAGTATCTCATGTATTGATAAATTTACTTATTTCTATACAACTATACGATAAACATATCAAATTATCCTTAATGTTATCGAAATTTAGGTTCTTGATGACCCGTTTCCTACCAAAACACCTGTGGGGATAGAGACGAAACGAAAATAACCTCTGATAGCTAAATAGGAAGTGGGGATGAGAGGGTATTCCTTGTGGAGAATAGCCACGTTGCCATCCCTAAGAATGGCCATGCACATGAGCAAGCTTGGACGAACAAAGTGTTGTTATTTTCTTAAGTTAGTTGGGAAGAGAGCTCATGTGATGTCTAGGAGAGTAGGTTGTAATTTGTTGTGTCATATGATGGACCAGTCATGGATTTGTTCAGAGATTTGAAGAGCAGGTGCTGGAATTGGGGAGATATATGTTTTATTTAGTTTACTGCATGCACCAACATTTGTTTTTCTTGTACCAAACAAATACATCAATATATGTGGAGAATTTCGAAATTCTTGAAGGTCAACTTGGAGCTGATAATGTGCTAGCTAGTTTGTGAAGTAGTACTACTTTATGTTATGCTTTGTACTGACCAGTCTGACCAGCAAATTTCTTGTGCCTGCAGGTTTGTTTGTTGGTAGCCAACTCTAGTACGTTGATCAGAATTCTTTCACAAGGCACGCAGCCTGGGCTTTAAATATTCTTGACCAAGTTGGGAACACAACTGCCAATTCTAGATGGGCCTTGAATGTGACGAATCATAAAATATAAAATAAGGAATATCAATAAGGGCATGTTTGGATGCTGCTGTAGCATTGGGCCTGTTCTTTTCGGCTGCGGCTGATGGCTTTTGGCTGCGGCTGATGGCTTTTTGGCTGTTTGCGATAAAGATTGCGGAAAGAGAGATACTCGTTTGCGATTTTTAATGGTACAGATATTAATTTTTTAACGTGTACTACAATTAACTTGTAGACTTTATCTTGAAAAAATACTTTGTTTAGTTAGTTACTGTAGCAAAAGCTAAAAGCGGCTTTTAGAAACCGCAAAGAACAGGTCTATTACTTGAAAGCTACAGTATTCACAAACAACAGTTTTTACATGCAATGCATTCACCAAGCCGGACTCGACTCGGCTCGGCCTGTTTGGGCTCCGTAGTCAAAGCGACTCGGCTTGTTAAGTAAACGGGCTAAAAGGGGTGTTCAAAAGCTCGAGCTGGCTTCCTTGCCGGGCTAACATTTTGCACTTCGAAGGCATGTTCGTTGATTAGAATATGCTGTGTGATCAACAAATGAGTTAAATGTAAACTATAGTAACTTGCAGTAATATATATTTGGAAGCCATGACAACCCTGTTACCAAGAATTAAACTCAACCGACAAAGGTTGGGCAATGCGATCATCATATCAGCAAGACGACTACTTCAATAATTGAAGAACTAACATGAAGTAAATAGTTGAACAGCTAACGGCTTAGGCATGAACCCAAACAATCACCATGCAACTGACACGGTGGAGCTATCACTGGCGAAACATGAAAACTAGTTAACAGATAAGTAGTAACAACACAATCATTTGCAGTGTTATTATATAACCATATATGCTCACAAGTTCAGAAAGGAAACCAGAACAGAACATATGATTTGCATAGTACGCAGAGTGCGCGGCAGACTGGCAGCGTAAGGCGTCTGCGAGATCTACAACTCTGTTCTCTACGTGGCGGCTTTTGGGCTAGGCCAGGTTCACTCGGTGGCCTCACAGATAGGCAATGCAAGCAAGTTTTGGGCCCGTCCCAACTCCCGAACTACATAGAACAATCTCTTGCATCCGTCAAGCATGTCTGTTTCTCTCTATTTTTTCCCATTATTTGAGTGCAATGTGAGCTAAATAGTTAATGAGCCTATTCTTTCCATATATGGATGATGGCTTTTATCTCTAGAGCGAGCGTTTGTGTGAATAAATTAAATATAGATAAGTCACTTTAAAAAGAAAATAAAAAATTCATCGTATTTGTTTATTTGAAGAAAATTATAAACTGAAAAGAATTAACCAACTAAATTTGGTACTAGGCTATTGTGGTTGTGGTTGTTCCAGCCTAAGGTAACCATCACTTCGCGAGTGACCTAGGCTTGCCATTGCTAAAGGAGCGAGCAGGGAAGGGAGCTTGGCTCGGTTCTTTTATGTCACGGAGCTGGAGCTGAGCCGGCCTGTGACCCTCCAGTTTTTTCCCCCCTAACCCTAGCATTGCAACCAGAAGACTAGTTCCTTTTGAGTTCATATGATTTTTACAAGTTCGTATACTATTATTTTCTATGTAAATTATAACCGTTCTTAAATTTGCTACCTCAATTGGGAGCGAAAAGAGTTGAAAATGAAGAATTGAAGACTCTTGACGCTGTTTGGGAAGTTCCTGGGCTCTGGTGGGAAATCTGCTGTTCTGCTCGTGCACCCGTACGTGGACCGTCCGCCGCCGGAGTTTCTGCTGGTCACCATGAGGCGCATGCAACAAACTCGCGGGCCGTCCGCCAGACCGCCACTGCCTCTGGACCGTCCACCGGGTGCTCAGTCGAATTGCTACTCGTTTGATTTTTTTTTTCTATCGTGGTTTCTGTTGTGGTGTTTTCTTACTTGTAATTTTGCATATTGATATAGTCTTTAATATACTATTTTGATCATTATTTTTAATTATATATTAGTAAAAATTGTTTAAAATATAATGATACAAAAGTATTTTTTTATGATGAATCTAATAATATTATTTTCATGTTACAAATATAAATACTTATATATAGTACATACTCCTACTTTTAATATATATATAAAAGGTTGACTGCACATTCTAAAACCATAATCTTAAAAAAAAGAAGGGAGTAATGTGAAGTGTGGTGCTTTGAAGTTGCATAAGTTTAACTTCGAGTTGCTTTCAAGCCAACTTGTTCATTCGGAGGTAGATATGATCTAGCAAGTCTTTGCTTATAAATAACTGCATTTGCAAAAAAAAAAATCTATGCTACAGTTATATTGCATTATAAGGAGTTTATTGCTGCCTATTGAACCTTCAAGACTTGTAGTGATAGCTAGACCATTAGACATGACTTGAAAAGTCAATTAGTCGTTCATCCCTACTACTGCCAGACAATTAGAGATGACTTGAAAAGTCAATTAGTCGTTCATATCTACTACTTAGACCTTACTCATTTCGGCTTAAACTTTTAACTTATTTTTTATTATTCCTAAATTTCATCTTTTTATGATTTTTTAGCTTTTTTGAGCTTTTTCATCTTTTTTTCCATATTCGTTTGTAATGTCCGTGATGGGCTAATATATTTTTTATTTTTTAAAAAAATTAATTATACCAAATAAGTTACCATCAACTACATTGCAAAATAAGCAAGCTATAGTGCAAATTCAATCATAAGCATACTTTTTAAGCCCAATTGAACGGCCTCTTAGGGCCTGTTTGTTTAGGCTTTGGCCTTTTGGCTTATAGCTTAAAGCCAGCTTTTTGGCTTAAGCAACTTAAAAGCAGTTAGCTTTTAAGCCAAGTTAGGCTATTTGGTATCCTGGCTTTTTGATGGATTGAATGCTGTGGCTTATTACCAGAAAGTCTGAAATACCCTTATTACCATTCCGACTACTATGTAGATCCATGTACATGTTTTAATTTGTAGATCAACAAAAATAAGTTGGGTAATTGGGGAAAATGTTTGGTACGTCCGCTTGTCTGTCTACTGATCATCTATGATGCACGAAGCATGCATCGCAATCCAATTTGTTGTGTTCGTATACAATTCGCAGTTTCTTTCGTTTACGCATGAATTCAATCGATCGGTTTATGATAGAAATGAAAAAAATTGTCCCGACAGAAATGTATGCTGGGCACCGAGGAAAATCCTGACGTACAGGCGCCTATAAATATGAGTTGCATATAAAGATACATGTTGCAATATAAATGAGTTGCATATAAATATGAGTTATCCTACTGTCTATGATCTTGCAGACATCAAGGAATTAGCAAGACTTTCACGAAAGGAGCACATGTTTGTATCATCCACTGCCGATGCACTGCCGCTGTTGCCTCCAGATGGTCCAACGTGTGTAGTGTTTGGTTCATAGTCTTCATCATTATCACATCTCTCAAAAAGTTCATCGCGTAAAGCACTATCTCGGATGAAGTTGTGAAGTGCCATACATGCAATAATAATTTGCGTTTGCTTGTCCATGTTGTAACTTGGCATAGCCAATAAGATTCGCCATTTCATTTTGAGCACACCAAATGAACGTTCAATCACATTTCGAAGGGAGGAGTGAGCATGATTAAACACCTCGTATTTACCACTTGGTTGTTGACCCCGTCGAAATTCTAGTAGATGGTACTTTTGTCCTTTATAAGGAGCTAGATAGCCCTTTCGATTGGGATATCCCGCATCAACAAGATAATATTTTTCTACACATGACAAACATGAAAGTGTTGATGATCCAATTCAAGAACGCCATAATAGCAATTAATTATAGGTTCATATAAGCAAAGTACCGTCAGGAGGATGTGGAAACCGATTTGCATATTTGTCCAAAGTATTATTGAATATCCTTGTGTCATGCGCTGAACCCGGCCATCCGGCGACAACAAAAGTAAACCTCATGTCGAAGTCACACACTGCCATCACATTTTGAGATGTATATCCATGGCGACCGGTGTGGGCAATTTGCTCATCCGCTGGCACAACAACAGGTACATGCGTGCCATCAATTGCACCTATGCAATTATTGAAATGAGGAGAGAAGCGACTATCTTGAAGTTTAGGATGAGTGTATTAAACTCGGATCTCTTGGTTTAATGGTATCTTCAGATAAAGCGGTACAAACAGTCCAAGACTTCATGAAATTTTCGTAGATTGTTTCACTTGACCTCTTGAAGCGGTTCATGACTTGGCTAATCGATTGAGGGCCACCAACCGCCCATAAGAACATAGCCAAAGATTCTCAGAACTCATTTGTGTAGTTGATTTCAAGCCATAGTTTGCAACTAAGGTATCATGCAAGCTATTAAAAATATCTCTACTCATTCTAAACATGCTGTAACAATCACTGTCATCACTCAGTTGCTCTATAACCCATTCATATCCGGTCATGCATGGTTGTCTCTTCTTCCTCTTATTTAGATAAGTCTCATAATAGTACATACCTACGTAACAATTTGCTGCAACAAAATCGTGAAATGGTAACTTCCTCTTATTTGTTTTCTCAACTTCACCTTCGCTAGAATTGCTTGTTGTCGAACCATCAATTTCACTTGATGAACTCATCTGAGAAAAAAAGAACATTTAAAAGACTTGATGAACATAACTTAATAGTTTGAACTTCATTACATAACCATCATTAACTGAATAATATTAGTGCGGATCACTAATAGTTTTAACTTCATTACATAACCATCATTAACTAAATAATTCGCTAATTCAAAAGGACAACAAAATTTTTCTAATTGTTCTTCATCTTGAGATCATACATCCTTTTCAGCCAATTAATCTTTCCCTCATCGGTCTTCATAGTTACAAACACTTCTCTGTTTTCTTTTTTAGTAAATAGCCTTGTTGCAATGAAGTGTTCATCACTTCCTTCAACCATGCCAGCTTGAACAGCTATATCCATGACTTCTGCTATGGACGGACCACTCGAAGCATGGCCGTTAGCCATAATATCCACCATACGCTTGAAATCCCTCGCAATGGGATTTTTCCTATTCTTCTTTGGACTAGGATTGATACTACCAGCCCTACGCTTCATAGGGCCCTTTTGTTTCTTATCAGCTTCCTCATTGGTTTCTACATCGGCATTTGCAGCTTCATCGCCTTCCTCCAAAGCATCAACATCAACAATAGTTTGTACATCACGTGAAGTCTCACCCGAGATGGCTGAAGTGTTACCCGTCACATGAGCATTTGCAAACATAACTTCCAACTCATCTAGATTCTCAGGGGGTCCATCACGAAAACTTTTATGTTTTGGATAATTCTGCAAAATAAATAAGAATGATTAAAACAACATCGATTTGCAGTGATTATAATATGAAACATGAAGATATTTCCGTAATGCCTACCTTTATGTGGTCATCCCACCAAGCATCAGACGCATCAATGGTTCCTTTTGCATGATCCCAACCTAGCCCAGTTGCTTTCAGTTTAAGTTCGTTCCACAAGCTGTATACTTTCTTCATTGTTTCCCAATGGTTCTTGAATTGCTTTTTATCGTGCTTTTTCCCTGTCTTCTGAAAGAACTTGAGCTGCAAGTTCTTGTATCCAGTGGTGCTCAAACAATGCATGGGTCTATTACCAGCCTCAACTTCCTCTTTACAAACCTGGCAAAACGCCCTATTCGAGAATGCATCCCAATTTGCCTTGGATAGAGGAAGTAGATCCATCTACACACTTTTCATCCACAAAGCAAGTTATTACACACTAATCATCCCTCGTTATCATTCTAAGACTCAAGGAAACATAAACTGCCATCAAGATGGTTACCAACGACCAAACCCTAACTAAAGCTACACGTAGCAATCGCAAGAAGCACAACAGACAATTTGCTACAGCTTCTTGTGGTTGCAGTTGTAGGATCGCAAATTGGCAGAAAAAGCCACTTTTTATTAATATTTTGGCTTGATCTGTAGCGCTGTTGGCCATACATACATACCGTTATACTACAATGTTTTAAGCTGCAGTATTCACATCTTAAAGAATGGATGTGATCAATATACCTGCTTTTTTGGTTCCTACTGTTGGTTTTAGCCTTTTAGAAAATGCTTACTAGACTGGATTGTTTAATGGAAAGACTAAAACCACTTAATTTCACTTGGAAGTATGTTGACAATAACAAGCATGCATATTTGCATATAAACTACTTGAAATACCATTCAAATACCATTCAAATCTGAACTATCTACTCAAATGAATCACAACTTGAAATACCAGTAACACATCTGCAAGTAAATTATACCATCTACATACCAAACTTGATTAACCTATCAATTGCATCGGAGGATTGTTTACAGAGGAACAACCTGAGCTAAAAATTGAAGACGTGTGCTTACAATTGAGGATAACAGAGGAGGCCGGCGGTGTTGCAGGAGGCTGGTGGTGTTGGGGACGAGGAGGAGGCCGGCGGGGTCACGGGAGGTCGGCGGTGTTGGTGAGGAGGCCGGCAGGGACGCCAGAGGACAGCGAGGTTGGGGACGGCGAGGAGGCCTGCGGGGTCACCGGAGGATGACGGTGTCGCGGGAGGAGCCCTGCGGGGTTGTCGGAGGCCGACGGTGTTGGGGACGGGGAGGAGCCCTACGGGGTTGCCGGCAGGGCACGAGAGGCCAGCGGGGTCGTCGGAGGCCGGCGGTGTTGGGGACGGGGAGGAGCCCTGCGAGGTTGCCGGCGGGGCACGAGAGGCCGGCGGGGTCGTGGGGTTGCCGGCGGGGAACGAGAGGCCGACGGGGTCGCGGGGTTGCCGGCGGGGCACGAGAGGCCGGCGGGGTCGCGGGGTTGCCGGCGGGGCACGAGAGGCCGGCGGGGTTGCGGCACTGCCGGCGGGGCACGAGAGGCCGGCGGACGCGATTTGGTTCGGGAGGGGAGCAGGGAAACCGATTGGTTCAGGAGGGGAGCAGGCAACCCTAACTGCGGGGATATATGCCAATGGCATTTCGTGCGTAATTTTTCCGAGGTTGAATGGCAAAGCATTATTTTCATTCCGCAAAAGCCAAAAAAGCTCCCTAAAACTGGCTTATGGCTTTTAGTTATAACAGGCTTTTGGCTTTTTTAAAAGCCCAGTTGAAAAGCCTCCTATTTGTTTAGGCTTCAGCTTTTTTGCTTTTAAGCCAAGGAAAAAGCCTAAACAAACAGGGCCTTAATCTACTACTTAAAAGGACTTGGAGGTGGTCCCTGAATAAAAGGCGAAGTTTACCCCGTGCAGCGGGACCATGTCCACCTCATGCCCAAAAGAAAACTGCCCACTGTGAAAAAAACACAAAATGATTTAAATGTCAATAGGTTGTTCATCTCTACTACTTAAAAGCAATTGATGGTGGTCCATTCTCTTCACACCCTTCCACCCGTGTCCCTCTCTACTGATTTTTTAAGAGGGTACAACATGAACACACACTCAATCCCCTACACACATTGGGAATTTTTGCAGAGGTATGAGCCCTCATGGAGCGTGGACACATGCCTTTCCACTGAACAAACATGCATGCGTACCCACTCTGTTGATTAGTTTACCCTGCATAGCGGGACCATGTCCACCTCATGCCCAAAAGAAAACTGCCCACAGCAAAAGAACCAGGCAAAACCACAAGAACTGACTTGTGGGACCACCATGTCAGAACCAAGCAGCACTACCCGGTCCACCCCACCCTAATCCAAGTCCGATTCCCTTCCACCACCTCTCCCAAGCATTTGCTGACAGCCGTTGCTCACCACTCCTCCCCTTGCGCTCACATCTAAGTCGCCGCTGCTCCTCTCCTCACAAATGCCCTGCTTTCCGCTCCTCCCCTCACATCTGCACCACCACCCCTCCTCACACTAGCATCGTCACCGCCACCGCCCCTCCTCACACCTCCGTCATGTTCTTGTAGGGGAGGTCGGGGGTGGAGGTGGCTCAAGGGATTATGAAGGGGGTGTGATGCGCCATAAATTAGAGAATCCTATTCTGTATACGAGTTGGTGCGATCTTCCACGATATGATCAAAGAATGTAGCTCGCCTCCCCTATCCTTGCACACGGCTAGCAGATGAGGTTGTTCACCACACCGAAACCCCAGCTCGTCTGTCCTTCCACACGGCACAAGCAAACAGGAAGAAATTCACTTTGGCTTGTTATGGCAGCAAAGTAATCCTTCCCACACGAATAGCAATGACAATCAGGAAATTGGTAGTGTTCGGAATAGCGATGGTTTTTGCTGAAATTTTACTATAACTGGCTTTTTTTTACTGTAGCTAAGTTGGCTTTTTGGGTATAATTAAATATAAAAAAATGTAGAAATAAAAGTGGCACGCTAATCTAGAGCGGACAATGCAAAGGAATACAGGAAAAAAAACAAAACTCAAAAAAACCAAAAAACAAAAAAAATCAAATAGAGACAAAAATGCTACAATACTGCTACAGTGCGGCTACAGCATTCCGAATGCAAAAGCTGGACGCCATAGCTGAGAAAAAGCCAGAATGAGCGGCAATTTCTTCCACCCATGAACGCAAGGCCACGAACAGGAGAAAATATCAAGTGATGACCAGCACGCGAAGATCAATTCTAGGAATCAATTCTGACGTCGCATGTAGAAAACCCTGGATGGATTCTCACAGATAAACAAGCATACAACTTGGCGCCGAACTCAGCATCTGCCTTCTACAAGTAAGGCACACCAGGAAATATGTAGGCCCTAGGGGCCGACTCCAACTTGGTTCGGCATTAACCGAACGTAACTCCTAAACGTAGGCACACATGGACTCGATCTCTTGCTTATCGTAAAAATATCTATGAAAGCACACAAGCTGTGGCCTCTTCTTTCTGCTCGATCTCCTGGACATGGATTAGGACAGAACCAACATAGAAACTTTTCCTTGGTTGGTTTCCCATACACGCTAGCTCCTGATTCCTTTCCTTTGTGTGGTGCTTCCCTTCTTTGTTTGTTTGCAGCCCTTCCATATGTTGTGCCCTGCTTCCCACACATTAATGTGTGTCTCTGATTTCCTTTGTTGCAATGCAAGAACAAAATACCTTTCCTTATTGCCTCCTCAGCTGGCTACAATATCTTTTTGGGGCACCGTCCACCATGGCGCAAAAGTTCTTGCGACCATCTTTGGATCATTGTTGTCCTCCTAGCCTGCCTCCCTCTCCTTCCTCTTGTTCTCTATGGATGTGGTAGTACTAGGCGTCGTATCACCCCTTCCCTATTTAAGAAAATCTGTCCTCGGCTTTTGAGTGTTCTTTAGAGTCTTCTTCTTTACTGAATTTTTTCATTAACATAGATAACACTCTCCAACTTTGGTTTCAGCACATGCTTCTTTTCCCTATGTACAAAGGTGTATGTATTGGACCGACTCTCATATGTAGTGTTACCATCATACCATAGCCTTCCCAACAACAACCCATATGAATCTATTGGAACCACCTCACAATCTACCTTGTCAACATAGTTACCAACAACAAATGGAACATGCACTGTGTGAGTTATTTTTAGCCTCTTGGAGTTATGTAATTACTCCATGTGGTGCAGTTGAGGATGTCTCCACGTGGACAGCCCTAAAGTATATATCAAATTTTTGCTAATCATATTAGTGAAATTCCCACCATCTATAATCAACTTGCATGTTTTCCCTTTAATTTGGCACTCTGTAATAGCCAAAATCTAGTCCAATTTAAAATTCCATGAATTTCAAAAACTTTTGTTGCAATTCGAGAATTTTCAAAAGCTTTGCCTTGAAGTTAAACTTTAAATAAAAATTCCTTGGCTAGAAAACCAAATTTCAAGAACTCCTAAAATCCTTCTTGGATTTCAAAATTTAAAACCAAATTGAAATCTCAAGCTAAAAAATTAAATTCAAACTCAAACCAAGTTGGGGTTTCCAAAATTCAAAAATCCAAGTAAGTGAAAATCAAGATATTCTACTAAAGGTCCCTTAAGTTGCAAAACCATTCCAAAATTTGAATTCAAATTCAAACTGAAACTATATTAAGAAATAGAATTTCAAAACCCAAAAATTCAAATTCCCTTCCAGCCCGAATCCCAGCCAAGCCCAGTTGCAACCGTGGCCCACCGTTTCACTTCCCTCTCCCTCTTTTCTCCCAAGCCCAGCATATCGGTCAGCAACCTAGCGAGCAAGCTTCCTTGTTCTTCTTCCCCACTGATTCTTCCTCTCTTTCTCTTGCAAGCGGTAAAGCAGAAGTGATGCAAAGGCCTACCACCTCGAGCCCTCTTCCCTCTCTAACGACACCACGACAATGTCACATCACCTTGCGAAACACGCCTTGCGCCATGCCTGGGCACTGCGCTGGCGAGAACTCGCGTGTGCAGCCACAGCTCCCAGTGAGAAGATGCTGAGCTCTAGGGCCTTATAAGCCGAGGTAAGCACGTCATCTTCTCTACCTCGCCTCCCTCTTCATTTTCCCCCTTGCTCTCCTCCTCTCCTCTACTCAGCCGTTAGGAACACCACTGCATCGATCATCTTCCTTGTGCTCGACCTAGCGCCACCGAGCTCCTCCACGCCATTCCTGTCCGTTCGGTGAGTTTTTCCCCCAAACCACTCATGTCACTCCGTGTTCCAAACTCCTAGCACTATTTCCCCTCAATCAATTTTTGTTTTCCCTCACAGCAAGTCAGCAACTCGTAGACGTCACCATCTCGCTCAACTCCGGCCAAAAGTGCCACCACTGCCGCCATCCCTCCACCGGCGAGCTTCATCTCGATTCCTTCCCACAGGAGCACCTCTGCACTTCCTTCAACCTCCCCTACTGCTAATTTGGGCAACCTTTCCACCAGTTGCCACCACCATGACGAGCCTGCCACGCCGCCCTGGTCCCCTGTCGTCGGCCGACCTCGGCCCACCTCCACCTCTGCCATCCATGTTGATAAGTCCCCCTAGCCATGTAGATGCTCATGAAACACGTGATTTCTTGAGGCATCTACCAGGTAGCCATTGCCACCTTAGCCATGCCGCTGCCACCATTCATATTCGTGCCACCGTTGCAGGCCATTTTCGGCCATACTGTCATCATTTCTAGCCTCCACACCCTCCTAACGATCCATTTTGGTGGTCTCCCCTTCCTCCCTGTCGCCCCCTTCACCACTGGCAAGGCCCAAACCCCTGGTGAAGCCACCTCCTCTGCTCTCCCAATTTCTATGCCTCTACTTCCCTCTGTTTCTCTGTTTCTTGGCTTCCCTCAATGAGTGCTTATGACCAATGGGCCTTGCCCTCTTGTTTCGGCTGTGCAAACCAACTCCCAGCCAAGACTCAATGACTACAGAGCCCAACACTGTTCAACAGTCCCACATGTCATTCTCTAGTCCAATTTTGCAATTAGAAATGATGCAGGGAAATCAAAATAATTAAGGGACAATTCAAATAAAAATATAATCTAATTTTGTTATAAATAAAAATAAGGGTAACAATTAATTTCAGAAATATAATAAGGCTATGTAAAATTGGAAATAATTAAGTCTTGATTACTTGCATGGTAAGAAGGTTTAACAAACTGGTTAATGACTAAAAATAACTAGTGTGGAATTAAGCCATATAAAATATATGTAATTATATATATATATATTCCAAATATCATGAAGGCCCCTTGTGTAAATAGTATGTCAATTAATATTTAATTGGAAATACAAAAAAAAACTAGTGAAGGTTCATCTTGAAATAAAATTAGATTGTAAATAAAGCTAATTTGTGCTATATATTAATTAAAATGCTGATAATTAGCATGCCACCAACATATATTTTAAATGCAAGCACTATTCAAATAAAGGTAATCAAGCATGTCATCACAACTTCAATTAAAATACAAATTTAGTTATCAATGATGTTAAAACATAATTAGGATATGGAGCCCTAGGCCAAAAATAGTTCCATAAAAATATATAGGTATCATAGCTAATCCATATGAATTAAATCAAAGTCAATCAGTGTCAAATGGTAATTAAAGATAATTACTATACCAATAGTATTTAATTCAAAGCATAACTTCAATGAGAAAACTCTATTAAAATATAACCCATTATCTCAATAGCACATGGACAATTGGTACTTAGTAATAATTTTGCTAAAACGGCAAACAAATAAATTATATGCACAGTAATAATTAATTAAATAGCTGACCCCACATGTAAGTTAATTAATCATTCGATTGATTTGCAAATAAACCTTGAATAGTAATACATTATGAACTTCCCAGAAATATGAAGGATAAGGTTGATGAGGTTTATTAAAATTATACATATTGCGTGTAGACCTTCATATCTGTCCATAAGTCTCACCTAATGCATGGAACTTTCTTAATAAATATGAAATAATGAAATAAGTCAAGTTGGTATCAAGCAATAATATACTCCAGTTAGCTATGCCTAACCACCTTCAAACCTAGAGCAGAATATTCGTGTGAATATTCCTTCATCATCATTGATCATTCCTTGATATTCTTCTTAGAAGGTTTTCTTCATGCCATCCCCCCTTCGCTCAAACTTCGATGACTCCGTCCACATCCCGCACTCACTAAAATCGTATCTCATATCATCAACTTAACCATAAGAATGCTTAATTGAGTTCAATCAAATTTATTTGGATTTTTAGAGTTCATTTGAATTTTATTTGGAATTCATTTGAAATTGTGTTGAATTTGGATGTTTGCGCGTTTATAGAACTCGACGCTTTGGACGTCCCATCGCCACCGATCAAGAACAAACGCTATCCACAGCTGAGCAAGACAAGTTCTTATAATTAATCATGTTAAACATAGTTTTCAAATGCAAGTATGTTACTTTCAAATACAAGTGCAAGCTTATTATTGTTATTTACTTAAATGCTATGTTAAATGTTGATTGCCTAGCTACATCATTCAATTTATACCTATTATGTCCCCTTCCATGAGTGTTGATAACATCCTCCCTATGTCACCCTAGGATACTTATAATAGTAATTACTCCAACCTTGGTCAAACCTTATTAGATTATAGTTGTGCTTAGCAATGCTCTAGTGGTGAAATCGAATACAACACAAACATTGCTGACTATAATTTGAAGACATGACAAATGGAAATGGAATGTGGGTTACCACTGGAGACAAGAAGATTGTCGTGGCTACAAGAACAAACAGCAGAGAATAGTGAAATTGGGGAAAAATATTGGATGAAGATAGTCTTGCCCTTGGGACCGTCCAGAGGGGACTATTTATATTGCTGTCATTTTCCTGTTACAATATTACCTCTAGGTAACAAGTATCGCCTTAAGACATTATCGTCTTTTTACATACTCAGATGGGCCTTCTAGGCCTGACTCATTTAGGCATTACAATACTATTTAAATAATCAGGCCGAACAAAGGTGGAGGTCATCACCACAACAGTAGCCTCTCACAACCGAAGGCTCTCCTCTGAATTGGTTGAGGTGGTGCTATCAAACCATTTGGTCTCCTCCGTCCATTCGGCCTCTACATCTTCGGTGCTCCCTCAGGTAGGTTGAGGCCGTGTTGTCAAACAGTTTATCTTCCTCCGCCTTCGCGGCCCTCAGGGTATGGCAAAGTCCGCACCCTCGAAGCCTCTAGTCTTCGCCCAATTTACGCGAAGCCCATCGTCTTCATGCTTTCTCGGATGTACATTGCCGGAATATGCGAGAGGCCTCCGGTAGTTATGCATGGTGCGCAATCTCCGCGAGACACGACGAGGTCTCCGATCTTGAACATGTTTTGGGGGTGACCGACGGAGTCCTTACGCTTGGATTCTCAAGGCTTGACTCGTGTTGGCAGTCACGTAAGACCCGAGTGTCTTCGGCAACCTAGCACCACGGCCTTCGCAAAACTTTGGTTGAAGAGGAGCCATATCGAGCGGAGAACGTAGAGCGAATGTGCACTTCGGAGGCCGAACAACTTTATGTCCTTTGGGGCACCCAGTCACTGGCAATCTGTCAAAAGCACAGTACCGCCGGAAACGTGTCGCTTTGCCATTGGAGGGTCATAGCTGTTGTGTTTGTCGCCTCGCACGTTCTCAAGGCACGGGGCGCTTCCGAAGTACGGCGAATAGGACTTCGCAGCTACACATTTGGCGACTATTGGACCACCATGTAGGCATTACCTATCCCATCTCGCTTCCCCAAGGCATGACGCCTAGGAACTGATACCCATACCCATCTGGTCACTTCGCATGCGCCCGATGCTTGATCTGTTTTCCGAGGAGCCACCGGTGGACTCGAGAAGGCGCCATCAAGGGGGCATGCGCCCACCGTTAGGTTCCCGGCCTATAAAAGGCAGATGCCCCTTCCTGGAAACACTTCACCCGGATACATCGCTCACTGGCCACAGCATCGCCTTTGCACTTGCTTTCTTCTCCACACCTTGTTCTTCTTCTTCGCTGTCAAGATGACTCGCTCTCGCCGTCCAATCGAGATCGAGTACGAGCTCATGAGGCGGGAGTCTTCCACCATCGACAAACGATGGCACGTGGTCAAGAAGGTGGATGGCAATTGCTCCAACATGTTGGGGACGAGCCTGGCCACCGAGAAGCTGATTCGCACTTTAGTTCGTGACGGCAAGATTTCCAGTTGGAGGGTGGTTCGACTCCCCCCTCACGATGAGAAAGAGCCCCGGCCTTCGGCCTCTGAAGTCGTAGTGTTCTCTGCGTACTTTGACATCGGCTTGCGGTTCCCTTTAGCAATGTTTGTGGGTGAGGTCCTCCGCAGGTACGAGCTGGAGTTGGCGCAACTAACCCCGAACGCCATCGTGCGTCTAGCTGCTTTTTGCTGGGTGTGTCGGATGGAGGGCTCATCGCCGAGCGATCCCCTCTTCTGATTTTTGCATGACGCCCAGTGTCAGCCCAAGAAGATTGGGGCGGGCGAGTACATCAACCTCGGCAGCGTCAATTTTGTGCTGCGACCATAATGCACGAAGCTATTCCCGGCAAATGCGATGAGGAATAAATGGGAGTCCAACTGGACACGCAAGTGGTTTTACCACCGCTTGGAGGATCATGACACGCTGAGATGGTCCGGGGGGACACTGGACTACAATATGTCCCCTTCGGTAGCCCTTGATCGCGACGACGAGTCGAGGGCGCAGAGACTGGTTGGGGTGGCAATTCGTTTTAACATGTGGGACCTAGCAGAGGAGTTTCTTATGTTTGGGGTGTCTCCGCTAGCGCACCAATGGTTAGTCCAGCCTAGCTGTACTCGCGACGACGGCCTTCGTCCTACCATCTCGTCTCTGCACTGACCCGAGCACCCTTGTAAGTTCTTGAGCGATTGGTGGTACAAGTCTTTGCTTTTATCATCTTCATAATTTGTTATGCTCTCATAGGGATGACGTTGGAAGATGCGGAGCGAGCCGCCGTCACATTCCTTGGACCGTATATAGCCAAGGAACACAGCCTACAGGAGTCGATGCTTGCGAACCATGGGCGAATTAACCGGGTGTGTGAGGCACTCGGGATTCCTGTGCCGGAGCATCCCCCTCCTAGCACCCCACAAACACGCGGTGGTGGGGGGGACGCCGCGGAGGCTTCTGCTTCGCGCTCCCAAACGCGTCCTTCGTTGGAGACGTCTCTTGCGCCTTCCCCACATCCGTTTCCGTATGAGGTGAGGCAGCCAGATGCCGCTGTCGCCGCAAAGTCGAACTCTGCGGATCCTGCCGACTCAGACCTCGGGAGGAGGGCGCACACAGGGTCGAGCCCTCGAGAAGCCCTTTGCGAAGAGTCGGACCCGAGCTCCCCTCCCGGGGCGCACGAAACCAAGCGCACCTGGCTTGTTTCTCCTATCCATACCGACGAAGGTGTCGATATGGGGCCGGGTCCACAAGAGGTGCCTTGTGGGGAGCCTAATCTTGGCTCCCCCTCTGAGGCATGCGGAGCTAAGCGTGCCCGGCTTAGCTCTCCTATCCATACCGATGAAGTCATCAATTCCCCAGTGCCCATTCACCCCGCCGCGACCACTGGAGTGGGGTTCCGGGTAGCGATGATGACGTTGCTAGATGACTCCGATTCCGAGATGGAGACCACTACTCCCAAGGCTCAGATGGAGTCTATGGCTCCGGGGATCGAAACAAAAACTACTGTCCCCGGGATAGAGGCAGGTGTTATTGTTTCTGGGGTCGAAGTAGGAACCATTGCCCTAGAGATCGAAGCAGAGGTCACTGCTCCTGGTTCCAATTTGGAGATTACTGCCCTAGGGCCGAGGCCGAGACCCTAGTTCTTGGGGCAAGGTCAAGAGCGTCCCCCACTGGGGCGACTGAAAAGGAGGACGGCGATGACTTGCAGCCAGGACTTGCTGATCAAGGTACAAGAGCGGTCGACTCCTCTTTGCCATTAGACTTTGCACGGTTTTCGCCCCTCCTCTCACTGACGATGTCTCCAGCATCAGGGAGTCCGCGCTCCTCAGGATACGCACCAGCTTCATACCTTAGAGCTGGGCATAACTCCGAAGAAGTGGCAGCAGTGGACACCCCTTGAAGTCCTCTGGGCGAGACATTGGTTGTCGAAGCCCAACGAATGGTCCTAGTGGACTTCCTCGCCCGACCAGATGCCTTGCGGATCCTGCAAGTAGAAGCAGATCACGCGGATTCCGCACTGGATCGCAGTGTGCTCTCCTCGTGCGGCTCCGAACTGCTGGAGCTTGCCTTGGAAGCCACCAAGATGAAGGTAAGCTTGAACGCCATTTTGATAACTATTAGACCAAACGCTAACACTTTGGCACAACACAGGCTTTGGCCCTTTCTCGGGCTATCCGGGACGCACGAGGTCCTGAACGCACGGCCCTTCAAGAATGCCTGGCGGCTACGGAATCCTCCACGGAGTCCACTTGCCACAGCGCCGCCACGGCAGCCACTGCTGCTTCCGAAGAACGCACTGAGCTTCTCCGACGAGTCCGTGAGCTGGTAGCAGAGAAAGAGCAAGTGGTGCAAGCAGCTACTGAGTCCGCCCGCCAATCAGCAAAGAGTTGGCCACCGCCATGGCGAAAAGAGATGAACGCATCCGGTTCCTTGAGACGGAGAGTGTCAAGGCCATCGATAACGCCAAATCCCTTGTCGAACAAACTCGGGAAGCCGCTGCGGAAGAACGCATGGGCCTGCTGCAGCAAATCTCCGAGCTAGAGGTAGAGAAGGTCGGCTGACATCCAAGGTCGAAGCTATAGGATGCCGACTCAGAGATGCCTCTCTACTGGCGTGGAAATCGATGGAATCGCTGGAGAACACGCTAGCTGAGTTGGTGGTCGAAGTCCCCCCTCAGACCCATAGCCCTGAAGATGTCTCCAGTAGTCTCCACAGGATTGAAGAGGCTTCGTCGTTGGCCTTGAATGCTGCCTGTTCATTCGGCAACCACTGCTCTTTTGTTACAACGAAGATACTACTCGGCTTGCTCCACGTGCGTGGATGTCTGCATATTGGTGAGCTGGCCTCTCCTCATTTGGACCTCCTCGAAGGGAACGACGTCATGTCGGGGGCCATTTACGCCGTTCGAAGATCCGTTCGTGCCTTCCACCAACGCATCTCGGGCTTCATCGGAGAGTCTGCTGCTAAGATCGCTTTGCGGAATACCCTTGGTGCTAACACCGATCTTGGGCGATGGTTAGATGAAGTCCCTTGTCGAGCTGAAGGGGAGGAGGCTGGACCAGCCTCTGGTGTAGCTCCGCAGGTGTGACTCCGAAGTCCCCCTGCTTTGTTACCTACTTTTGTAGTAGCAAGCCTGCATGATGTAATCGTCACTTGATAAACTTTGTGTTACCTACTTATGTATATCAACCACTTGAATTGATCAGGTACTTGATATAGATATGCCTCTTGTCTCGGATCATCTTGTGCGGCGATGACTTTGGCACTGGGGCTTCACCGAGGACTCTTTGCATTTTTGGGCCAATCAACCCAGTAAACCTCGGAGTGAAGTCTTTGTCAATCTGGATGATGTTAAATCAGAGTCATCGAACGAATAAGATTTCTTAAATGTTTGACCCTTGCAATCGCATCGAGTTGTATCCTTTGAGTTTTCTATTGGGATTATGTTCCGAAGGGTAGTTGACTCATAACCTTCTTCTCTTACCCTTGCATCACGAAGATAGGAGTGCATGTAGTCGGTAGCCAAGCGAGGCCTGTAGCCTCACACTTCGCCTGTAAGCGCACACTTCGGCCGGAAGTGCATGCTTCACGCACATGCTCTACTTAACCACCTTCGAATCGACTTCGATAACCTCTTAAGAATAGTAAGAGTAGTGCACACTCCATCCCCATCCCTCAATTTGGTGCCGACAAAGTTGACACTTCATCGTAGTGGCAAATTAAAGTGGATGAGTACCCCCCCTTGTGGTTAAGGGTCAACAGATCGTTCGTAGCCTCTAGACCCTTCGGGTTAAAGGAGAAGGTCGTATAGGGCATTTGATGCCCTTGACTTGCCTCTATATATGGATATATATAATGGTGAGGCTCCCACTGCGAAGCCTCTAGTATGCATATGGTGGAAATGCTCTTTTTATTGACTGGCATTTTCGAGGCTAAGTGTGTTTCGTAAGATACATCAAACGCTCGTTGACGGCACCAGTGGCTTATGGCTTGGGACGGCCATGTCCCTAACACTTTAGAGTCCGCTGAGTACGCAGGGCGCTCGCTGGCAGCTCAGACGATTTTGGCCTGGGACGACGAAGTTCCGAACGCTTTATACTCTGCGGAGTACGTCGGGCGCCCAAGGCAGCTTCGACGATTTTTCTAGCCTAGGGCAATCACGTCCCCAGCACTGTATACTCCGCAGAGTACGTTGGGCGCCCAAGGCAGCTCCGACGATTTTTCTGGCCTGGGACAATCACGTCCCCAGCGCTTTATACTCCGTAGAGTACGTCGGGCGCCTAAGGCAGCTCCAACGATTTTTCTGGCCTGGGGCGATCACGTCCCCAGTGTTTTATACTCCGCAGAGTACGTCGGACGCCCAAGGTAGCTCCGAAGATTTTTCTATCCTGGGGCAATCACATCCCCAGCGCTTGATACTCCGCAGAGTACGTCAGGCGCCCAAGGCAGCTCCGACGATTTACACATATACAAATGCAAATGATGGCCATCAATAAATACATATGAACAGGGCGATTTATTAACATTACTCGTGATCGGAATGTAATTTTTACAAAAGCATCAACATAGTGGAGAATGCGTATTCATTAAGCATAGTACCATCTGAGACGATCTACATTCCAGGTGTGGTTAAGAGCCTGGCCTTCGAGGGTGGACAGTCGATAAGCCCCTTGGAGGAGCTTGTTGACAACAATGTACGGTCCTTCCCACTTTGAGTCGAATTTTCCGGCTGTTGGGGCGTGTAGCGCCAGACGTAGCACGAGATCCCCTGTTCGAAAACTTCGATGGCGAACGGATCTGTTGTAAGATTAGGCGGTTGTGTGCATATATTTGGAAATATTTTCTGCTGCACTCAATTGGATAACATCAAGAAGATCAAGAGAAACTGCTCGTTCATCAGGTGACGCCGAGACGGTAATTCGCTCGGACCCCGCTTGTATTTCCTCGGGGGTGACTGCTTCATCACTGAAAAGGAGTTTGAACGGTGACACTTGGCAATTCTTGCGGCAAGTGCCCTTCGGAAGGCCAACCAGACGCCTTTTGAGCCCCGCTGAGATGGTACTGTTGGCACGCTCCAACCTAGCGATCGACAGTACTGATAGGCTGACCGGTGTTGGACGTTTCTCCAGGCTGACTGGTATCCCGATGGAAGATAGAACTCGCTCGAGTGCATTGATCAGCGACGCCGTCGCCCCTTAAGCTTTCTCCCGGAAGCCCAGATGGGTCAGCGGCTATGCTGGTCTGCTTCGCTATTGGATCGACCCGACTAGAAGTGATTCCAGCACATACCTCATCTTCAACGGCCAGCTTGTCATCCGCGTCGGGCTCTCCTGTCAGCGTCGGTGCCGATTGATCGCCCGTCCTGACCCTGGTCTGCGCGACCGCCGCGACCGTACTCCGCTTCTTCTTCATCGCTACCTTCAGTGGCATCTTCAGATCACGGCTTTCTAATCTTCTCGTTCCCCCACGGATGGCGCCAACTGTCGTGGCTACAAGACCAAACAGCAGAGAATAGTGAAATTGAGGAAAAATGTTGGATCGAAGATAGTCTTGCCCTTGGGACTGCCCAGAGGCGACTATTTATATTACTGTTATTTTCTTGTTACAATATTACCCCTAGGTAACAAGTATCGCCTTAAGACATTATCGTCTTTTTACATACTCAGATTGGCCTTCTGGGCTTGACCCATTTAGGCATTACAACACTATTTAAATAATCAGGCCGAACTAAGGTGGAGGCCATCTCCATAACAAAGATGTTTTATAAAATAGTGGAGACTCAGGCGAGTGGTTGGTTGAAGACTGGTGCAGAGATTGCATGTATTGGATTGGCCGTGTAGGGATTACACTTGTCATTTTTGGATTGACTGTGTAGGAATTACATATGTCATTTTTGGATGGACTGTGCAGGGATTGCAAAGTGTTAAAAACATATTAGAATAGCCATTCCCCCCCAACATGGACAAAGTGTAGAAAGGTCACATTTGTGTAATTTTCACAACATGGTTACTGTTACTGATGGTTATGAATATGGTATTTTGGTGTGGTTACGAATATGGTATTCTGGTATGGAAATGAAATTCATTTGGTGATCTTGGAAATCTGATATCTTGGTATGGACAAGGATGACATAAGCTAATGAATCTCTCTCTCTCATTATAAACTAGACTTAAACTAGACATTTGGTTTTAATTAAAAATGGCTAGGTCATAGGTTTAGAAACTAGTTATACTATAATATTTGATAAACTGGCTTTCTTCTAAAAAAAGACATTCTCTTGGTTAAGCCTTGCATACATACGTACGTACGTACGTACGTACGTACATACATACATACATACATACATACATACATACGTACATACATACATACATACATACATACATACATACATACATACATACATACATACATACATACATACATACATACATACATACATACATACATACATACATACATACATACATACATACATTTGCATTTTGATATAAGGACTTATTGAGTACTTTTGTACTTATCCTTGCTCAACTATATGAATTTAGTATTCAAGGAATGATCTATCGTGAACATTGGTCACCGTCAATTGAAGGTTAAAGACATCGCCGAATACTAGGTGGCGTATCCCAATCGATTGCTTGTAGGCATATCTTGAGGGATTCCACTGCTACATGTCTTTTCTGCTGCATGATTTTATTCGTATTTGGCCTTCCAACCTACGAAGTAAGTCTTGACCATATAGCCTATTTACACTTATTACTACTATGCCTTTTATTTATCACACCTGTATGAATGTGATATTTGCCTATGTTATATTGTGTGAGCTAGCTACTAATCCAGGGACTAACTTAGAATACATAAAAGATTTGGATTGCAAAATCCGGGTTGCTACAGAGGTGGTATCAGAACCATATTGATTGTAGGTCATGACCATAATTAGAATGATCGTTAAACTAAGGGCCTTATTTTGGAAAATATATTCTCATAAATAAAAATCCTTCCAAAATATATATTGCTGATCTTTTCCCTCTCATTCTCACTTATCTATGTCTCTCTTGTCTTACCCTTGATTCTATTCTGAAGTAAGTGCCAGATGATCTAACTTACCCCATCTATGTTCAATTTTTTCATTAAGAATAAATTGACAAAAAAAATTTACCCAAAGGATTATTTCAAAATCTAATTACATTCTCAAAATAATAGAAAGGATGTTTCCAAAAGCCCACTTGTTTGAAAACTTAACTTCAATCAATTCCCAAAAAACCACTTTCAAATATTATTTTTCAAAGCCATTTTTGAAAACTCCTTTTTCAAGTCTAATTTTGAAAGATTATATGCTTGAACCTTTTGAAGCCCCATCCCTAATAAACCTATTTTAAGACCTTTCTATTCAAAGATCTTCACTTTGAAAACTTGTTTTCAAGGCCTTTTGTGTCAAAACCTATTTTGACCCGTGTTTTAAAAACTTCCCCTAAAAATCTATAAAATACTATCCAAAAATTTAAAGTTTTAAAGATTATTTTAGCCTATAGTCAAAAGTGCTATTATTCCTTTTGGTGTTCTATCCCATCCTTCTCTAATTTAAATCATTTTGTTATTTTTCGTCATCTCATCCTATTCCAAAACTTTAGTAGTATTTTAAGAACATGAGAATTGGTGAGGATGAAGATAGACCTGCTTTTAACAAATTTTGTGTGGTACGTTACCCTATATCAGTACCCTATAATGACTAGACATTGTGTTGTTGCCATTTTCTGGAAGATTCTGGGCACTGCTCCTTAGCCTATGGGCTTTGTGTTCTGCAGTTACCAGACAAGTTAATTCCAATTGGGTGTGATTTTTGTGGCCACCCCAGCCATCTTAAGTGGATTTGGTTTCAGTTTTAGTTTTTAGTTTAAGGTTGCCTTGTGCCCCGCAAGTCTTCCCTCACTTCTGGCTTTTCCCTCTCATCCTGTGCTGAAAGCACCATAAATGTCAAAGAGTGGCACGATATATAGTCAAGACAAGACAATCAAGAAGAAGGCATCGAACAAGTACAAGTCAAGTAAAAGTAGTTCGAGCAAAGAACGAACCTAGCGCATGGGTGCCCAACTAAATGGTTTGGACAGTGGATGGACAAGTACTACTGCCCCGAAATGAGAATCGGTATGTGCCGTAGGATATCTGAATAGCAACTTGTTTTTAAAGGTGGAATAAAGACATTGGATGAATACTAGCATTAGCCAAAGATGCAAAGTCTTGATGGATTAAATAGATTATCGGAGTAGAAAGGATGATCATAATTATTAAGTCTCAGAGGACATACCATTTGGATTAGTTGAACCCATTCGCTGGATGGATAGAAGTAATTGGAGGTGTACAATTGAAAACATTGGATATATTGTTGTCAATTAGATTCAAAGTTGTGCCAATTTGTGCTCTTGGCACATGTTGTTTTTTCTTGTTCTAGGATAGGGTAGCAGTTAGACCGCTTAGGCCTGGTCAGATCGGTCATATGCCTGTGGTCAGACCAGCCAAAAGATCTTGGCTTATGTTGCTATTCCGTTTGAGTTCTTGGCTTGTAGGCTTTGAGTACTTGATTGTTTCTGCTGTACATTTGATCTTAACTATTGGAGCGAGAAAGGCACAAAAACCTAAAGGGGTTTAATTTGTTGAAGTTGACAAAAAGGGTTCGATCACCCCCTGCAAGCCTGAGTGTACGAGTGACCTAGAAATCAGTCATCACCATCTAGATTGTCATAAAAGACTGTCAAATAGAGCTTCTTCTTCGGTTGCTGGATCCTCTAAGGATTTAAAAGAGCAAGAGTGAGTAACAAGCCACATGGAAACCAAATAATTACATGCTTAAGGATATTCAAAGGGAACATGGAACTAGATATAACCACACTTACAACTACTTACAATATTTAGTTTTTGGCCATAAACTCATTTTTAGCTTTAAAGAGAATTAAACCATTTTCAAAGGTTTGCGTTAAGGTGGTGCTAGCAACATAAACACACCACATACAATTTCAATAACCAGAAATTCTACTTATGCCATAGATTTGGAATCACCCATTAACGTAACTTCATTAACTGGAAGCATGATGTATTCAAACAATTTCATTTAATCTCTGCAGAGTTTGCCTTTAACCGCACAATACCCACAACTTGTATGGAGTTGGGATAACAAGATCGTAGTGCTACTTTGCTTTACTAGTGTCCACCTAGCAGATGACTCATCCATTTAACAGTCTAGGACCTCCCTGGCCACATCAAGCCTAGTCATCCACCATTATACAGACTATTGTAATGATCGACCAGCGGTAATGGAGACCAAAATTTGACCGCTTCCATCAACACCCTATTGCTATTGGGTCACTATGGGTCTCAGATGAGCCTAGTGACAAGCCTACACCTGCAGACATTCACTTAGTCAAAGTATCACACAATCAAGTCTAATAAAATCAATCCTGTGGATGGGTGTAAACTATGTTTTTTTACTTGGCACAAGGTGAGTAGTCCTTATATGCTTCATGCAAGAGTCAACCACAACCCATTTACACCACAAACATTCATCTCCTCCTAGCATTAATCATTTCAAAACAATTAGTTGGTGGCTATCCTACCATGTTATGCCATTATGATTGAATCTACAACTACAAAGTGATTACCATAAATATTTATGCTAATTAATTACTCTAGGTTTGTCAAGGTGAATATGGCCCAAATTATCAAGGATGGCAATATCATCAACTAGGTTTCTAGTTCATTCCAAAATTATTTTCTACAAAATTAAACATGCATAAAATAAATGTACAGCAGCAAAATAATGCATATGTAGTAGCATATAGGCTCAATATGATCAAGGGCATGACTTGCCTCCTTGCTTAATGTCGTCGTTAAATCAACCAGTGCCTTCGATCTACTCTTCCACTCTTGTTGGCTCACCCTGTAATATATCGCAAAGAACAACAATAAAAATAAACAAAACCACTAGGAAACATGGTTAAAATGCGAGTTGACAACAATCTAAAAATAAATGAATTTTTGGAAACTCTGATAAAGGAGAAAGTGAAGTCAAAACATGATAAGAGGCTCCAAAAAGTGTCAAACTGGTGGAACAGAAAGTGGTATGCTCTGTTGCATGGATACTTCTTAAAACTTGTGTATCCGTATCGAATACGGATACTCCTCTGATACGTATCCTGCCTGTATCCTAGCTTTTTTGAATTTTCAAAAAAAAATAATTCCGATACTTTTCCGATACTTCGTAGATACTCCCCCGATACTTCTAACCTAATTTCTACCCATATCACCCCTCCCACCCACTGCCTCACTCCGTCACGCCTCACTCTCACTCTCTCAGTCCTCACGCCTCACTCTCACTCTCTCAATCCTCACGCCGCTGCCCGTTATTCAATCCTCTCACGCCGCCTCCGGCCTCCTCCCCGCGCGCCACTGCCTCCGGCCTCCTCCCTAGCTTAGATCCATGCCGCTGCCTCGGATCCGTCTCCACGCCGCCGCAGCTCCTCCCTTCACACCGCCTCTGGCCTCCTCCCCGCACGCCGCCACCTCCGGCCTCCTCCCCCAGCTCGGATCCACACCGCTGCCCGTTATTCACGCCTCCACCCACGCCGCAGCTCCTCCCCTCACGCCACCTCTAGCCTCCTCCCCGCACGCCGCCGCCTCCGGCCTCCTCCCCAGCTCGGATCCACGCTGCCGCCTCGGATTCGTCTCCGCGCCGCCATGGCTCCTCCCCTCATGCCGCCTCCAGCCTCCTCCTCGCACGCCACCGCCTCTGGTCTCCTCCCCAGCTCAGGTCCACGCCGCCGCCTCGGATCCATCTCCACACCGCCGCAGCTCCTCCCCTCACGCCGCCTCCGGCCTCCTCCCTGCAAGCCGCCGCCTCCGGCCTCCTCCCCTTCACGCCACTGCCTGCCCTTCACGCCGCCGCCTCCCCTCCAGCGGGAA